>JBBPQV010001053.1:0-12930 GCA_038092675.1 Boletus rufocinnamomeus | reverse complement strand
TGCGATCCCGAGCGCCTCGAACAGCTCCGGGTGCTTCACCGGCAGCTCGATTACTTCCTTAATCTCCTTGATTTGCTTGTCTAGCCCCCCCACCATCTCGTACGTACTGTCCGGCACCTTTTCCACCATCATGAGCGACACGAGCGGGTCCACCTTGTTCCTCAATATCTTGTGAATCGTGTAGCTGTCCGATCGGAGCGCGACCCGCTGAGACGGCGTGAGTGTCGCGACGTCAATCTCGGAGTCAAAGTCGACAACTGCGAGCGCAGCGTGAGCGATCAGAGGACGCTCAAACAGTCTCCTTACGTACTGTACTTTCCCTCCGGCTGGACCTTGACCAACACCTTTTTCTTGCCCATCACTTTGACTACTTCACCGACATAGCTCGCCGGCTCGTGAAGCAGCTGCAACTCTTCCCGAAGCAACCTCACTATAACCCAGTTTATGTCACCTGCGCGGGGGAAAGGACGGGGTGGATTACACGTACCTCGAGCGTTCAGCGCATTCCGTTGTGCCTCCAAACGGCGCAGATTCTGTGTCTTTTGGTTGATCAAGAGTTCGGAAGCTTCGATTTTAGCTTGGTAGTAGGACTGAACGCCGACAGGCGCTTTCTGTGGACGTGTGGGGACGGGCATGTCGTGAGGGTATGAAAGCAAGAGCGTACCGTCGCGCACTTGCATGACGCGTACAAGAGAATTCCCACGGTCCGTCGAAGCGCCACCTCGTTCTCATCATGCAAAGGACGATCTTGTTCACTCAGGTGACGTATGCCATAGTTACAGGATAACACCAAGTGAGACGGACGCTGCCCATATGGTTCTCCATCCCCAAATCATTCATACTCAAATGAATCGGTGCGATGCAGTAATAAAAAAAGAACCTTGCAAGCCCCGCGAAACGGTGATTCAGAAAGCGTTGCAGATCCCAACCGAAAGCAGCAATCGATGAATGGAATTTGTTTTATCATAGGAATTGGTTCCAAGGATCATCGCTGCTGTCAAGAACGTACCTGTGGTTGTATGAATGCTCTCGACCGAAGGATCAAAGTCGAACTTGGTGACGACGAACCGCAGTCGTTGCAACTATGTGTTGTTTATCTTCCTAAACCCGCGCGTTTGAACAAACAAATCGATATCCAACTTTACAATCCGCATAGAAAATGAATGGGTAAATAGATGTGTCCGAGGCACCTTCTGAAAATAACATCATCCTCTGCCATTCATACCCCAAGCGCTCAGCGCTCATCCAAGTTTTTTCGCAGTCAACCCAAGTCCTCAATCATACCTGACGTGCACTACACCCGATCACTTCAAGTTGAATCACCTCCGAGTCGTCCTCGTTACACTCCGCCGCCTGACCTTCCTCTGAGCCAACATCCACAAATGCAATCGTAGATACAGCTCCGTTACCGCTGGAAATTGCTTGTGAGATTACCCCGAATCCAGTGTCGATCCCTTGCCATCGCCTCCGAAGGTCGCGGTGATACAATTCCCTTGTGCTGATGATGAACCGAGGCATGATAACGTATGAAATCGAATTACTGAGGCAGTTCAGGACATCCAAGAAATAGGCGAGGCGGGGAGAGCTGGGTGGGATCGCAACCATGGCGTTGGCAAGCAGATTCCTGGTTCAGGAGAAAACGTCCGGGTGATTAGTTTTTTCTTTATGGGTTTTTGGGAGAGTGAAGGCGAAGGCGAACGTTATGGACATATAGGGATGACAGAACGGGACAAGGGAAACATACAGGACGAAATAAAGAACTCCTTCCCTCACGAATAGCTTCATGTAACGGTTCATCTGCCAGTGCTTCGTCGATCGGTACATCTCAATCGCTTCTTTGAAGGTTGGGATGACAGCGAGGATCAACAGTGTAACACCGAGAACAATTCGGGGGATCAATTTGTATATACCAGGGGGGGTTAGCAAGAACTCGTTGCAAAATGTCGAAACGGCGGTGTGTTCAATCGTCACTGGAGAAAGGAATGAAAAGATAGGGCCATTTGCTTAAGATTGCATCCAGGACACCCAATTTCGTTCGAAACATACCTGACCAGGTCTCATCAGGGTTGAAGTAGACACCGTCCCAAACACAGGTGACAATGGTTTGCACCATAAAAAGGAACAAGAGAATGCTGAGGATTGTTCTGGATTTATTCCACATCGCATAAACACGCAGAATCATCACCACTGTGATTTAAGTCAACAGACAAGAAAACCAAGTTAGGGAGCACGACAACTCACGGTCGGCAGCAGCAATGAACAACACATATCCCCATATATCTACCTGATACAGCGCAGTGCCTTCGAAATAGTATCCATATCTCATCCAGGTACTGAGAGCTGTAAAAGAGGACGCTTACGTCTACTCAACTGTTAATGTTACAGCATCCGAGTCAGTGGTGGAGATGAGGTACGTACAGCTATCAGAATATAATCATTAGTGATGGAGCATATACAAAGCAGACAAAAACTGACATTGACAGGCCCAGGTAGCAAACCAGTACCAGCTGCGAATGTACTACTTGGTCAGTCTGATCAACCCTGGCATGTGGTCAGTACTGTTCTACATACAGAGTGCAAATGCGCTTGGGAATGAATTCGAAGTTAGTCGTGTCTCAGATATGCATCAAGCAACCATAGACCTACACAATCCAACAAAGACCGATATAACGAACCTGTCCGAACGATCAGTTTGAAGCATGTGCAGCAGAGTGTCCCATGAGGCCTTCAAGGGTACGTACGATAACGAACAGTGTAGAGACCCAAGTCCAGGGTCTACACTATGGTTTGATCAGGGACATGGAGCTTGACTGATAACTGTCTCATCCTTACCCAAACGTAGTCTATCTTTGTAAATCATTAGCCATCAAACAAGGAAACAAGAGGTAGGGATTAAAATAAATACCTCCTTCGAAAAGGTGAGGACTGCAGTGCCAGCGACACGATTGCAATTGCCACTTTAAAATGACAAGGATAGCGTGCACAAAGAACCACTCACCATAATCGTATAGGGCAACAATGATCATTGCGACTGTGCTGCCTTGTGAGATCAATCACTGACCAGAAGTGTGGACGACCGTACTGGCTGCATAGTCATCTATTTGGTTATAGGTTAAACCAGCGATTACGTGGCGGAACATTTCGTGTAACGAGAAACACTGGCTGATAGACAAACAGAAAAGAAGAGTCAAGCGGGAGATGGGTAAGGATAGTCGAGGGTTGGGTCACTTGGCGGTTATGTAGACTGCCCGGTGTGCCAATTATTTGCCGATGTCATGGTTAGGACAAAAGACTATGATTGATGAATGATCATTCAAGGTTGAAGGTCGGCGATACACGATGGAGGTGATGTGACGTATGGCTATGCTAGAGGGTCTTCGTAATCGCTGGGTGAACAAAATCGTTATGTATACAGCACAGGACAAGGTCGTAAATTGGAGTTGGTGTTTGCGTCGTATCATCCCCCGCGCGAAGTAGGAGCCTTAAAAGGTGCATCAGGGAGTTGGATCACCGCGGTCAACGCCACATCTTTACCTGATTTTAAGGCGCTACGACAGATCCGAGACACCCGGCAGGCGTCTTTGTCGCTAATCTGAACTCTGATGAGTCTGATCGATCAGCGCTCCCTTTGTGCCCGCACTCAGACCGAGGTGCCCACCAGAGGTCACCTGTCCGACGGCGCTGGCCAGCTTAATTTATCCTCGATGTCCACTTCCATGGGGGGAATTACGTCGTCATCCCGGAAGTACGGCCTCGAGTTTGGCGATATCATTATTGTTATAGTCGATCGTTGCATAGTATTAGGAGCGCAGTCTTCCCGTAAAATTCGCTTCCTTCGTCGCAGTCACCCTACGTAGCCGGGGCACGAACGACTTCAAGTTGGTCCGATGGACGTTCCCTCACCCCTGTCCTGTCCACCTGATCAGACCATATGACGCGGGTGTAGAACTCACCAACATGTACTAACCAGTTTCGGGAACTGTCTTTCTAGCGGTGCTCCCTGTTGAGGTAAATCAAACGGGAGACGGAGAACGGCTGAGCGACTCGGATGTGAGCGGGGCCAAGACCGATACTTGACTGGTATGACAATCTGGATTCTGCAAAGGGGGGACTTTTGTGGGAGGCTGAGCGCAGAAGTTGGCGGCCCCCACCTGGTTTCTTGGTCCCCGCCACTGGCATGCAACGTAAAGCTGTAGAGGACGTGACGGCGTGGGAGATTAACTGAACGTTAACAACAGCACAACGAACGTAAGCGAACACGTGCGTTGTCCGACGACACTGGCATCATTCATGGCCGATATGTATCCGCAACAAGTGGAGCATCACAGTTGGGCAAGACTGTTTATTTTTAGAGGCAGCAAAAAAGTACTTTCTAGTTTCATCGATTCATCATACGTTAACAAAAATTCCTGCCCAATCCTTTCACGACTCAGGGCTTTGCTGCGACCGCGTGCAATGGCGCCAGTCCACCAAAGTAATAGATAGCTTATTAGTACATATACTTCAAGAAACCTACCAGGTGTGCCTGTAAGTCGTGCAAGTGAGGTTAACCCTACGGATCACTAACAAGAGCTTCTCTCCGAGAGGTTGTTTAAGTTGTCTGGTCCAAATGGTTTGAGTTCAACGTCCCCGACTCACAGGGAAAAAAGAAACGCAAGGGATCCAACCGTAAATTGCCAACCGTAATCATCTACTAATCTCGAAGTTTTAGGTCTGGTTTTGGGAGGCTATCGCCAACAGGGCCCATTGTACCTGAAATTCGACATACATCAACGAAAACCAGCACGCCACCCTACTGACTATCACAAGATATATCAACCCCGGGCGCCCCCAGATCTGGGGACTCACCTCGCTGAAGAAGTAAGATGATGCTGCACTCTTCCACATTCACGACAACGCTTCTTCGTCTACGGCTTAGGTTGCGAGTCAGTATGGCGTCCACTCTCCGAGTCTGGCCGTTGTTGTCTTTGTATTTTTCTCTTCTCACAATATTACTGAGATCGTGACGTTGCAAATTCGCTGGAGCCATTGTTTCCTGCAAAGCTAACCTTGCCGATAGCATGACGAATGAACGAGACACTGGGTTTGAGTACAGGAACGCTTGGATCGATACTGTGCGCAGCGGTGAGCACAGGGCAACCCTCGAATGCCCATCGTGACGCAGTAGTAATAACATTCGAGGAATATGAACAACGTGCTGAATTAGACAATAAACTTCTGTCGCGCCTGAAAATGATCGCAACACAGAACTAAGTCGCAGGGAGAGGGAAGGCTGCATTGATGAGATCTCTACATTTCCGTTGGGAGACAGAGGGACATACATCGGGAAAACAGATGACCGGGTTACTGTGCGAAATGCCACCATCCTCTACGATCCAGCAACGGCTCAACGCTAGCGCTCATCCCGGCGTTCAAATCCGACGTGTACCATCTCCCAACACTTCGAGTCGAATCGCCTCCGATTTGTCTGGGTCCGCCTCCCCGATCTTACCATGGCCCAGGTTGGATATCATCTGACGCGTTTTGACTGGACATGAGTTGCGACAATTCACCGGATCCGGTGTCGATCCGGTGTCAGTTCTCGCACACCGATGGTGAACCAGGGTATCAAGAGGCACATCATTATACCTCTCGAAAATGTGGGCACTGCAATGGTACGATCGCAATGTTGATTTCAGTTTGGGAATGATAGCGTGCATAAGAGTATCTGACGATAATCATATACGACAGCAGTGATCATAATGACTGGGTTGATCTACAAGAACAATCATTGATTGAAGGTATGAGGGACCGTACCTGATGGAGAGTCATTCATCTGGATAAGCTCCAAAGCAGACTGGCAAATCGGAGGATATGACATGCGCAAGAGAACCCGCGGCCCATCTACCTTCAGCCAGGTTATTCGTCTCGATTGTATAAGAGCAGGGAAGAACTTCAACTTGAAGGCAATACACATCTTTATCAGCGTATCGGACTGACGTCTTCGCACAACGATGCTGAACAAAACAAGGACCCATGCTATATCAGGAGTGATGTTGGATGCGCGAGAACAAGCGACAGATCAAAGTAGCAGTGCAGAAGGACCTCTGTATCGAGTAACCCTCATCAGATGCATCAACACTCGAGCCCACGGAGACGGCGCGATCGATCGATCGCCCGCCCCCGTTGACAAGGCTTAGTGGAAAGAACTCACACCGTGCGTACACACCCTTCTCGTCGAAGATCACATTTGACCATCCTTCAAAGCGTTCTCCACCCCCTCTAGTGGCAGCGTCGGGGCTGGGTACCCTTATGCCGTCAAAAGGCACTCCCCGAGCACCCTGGCCATCTTGGATTGTCTTTTTAGTCGACGACACAGGCATAGAGATTCAATCAAGGATGAGAATGATGTACTGAAACAAGAGAGAGAGTGAACTGACTCGTACAGTTTAACAGGCGCGAACACCGAATCACTGCTGGATTCTCGAAATACATCGAACGAGATATGTACAGTCAGAAATAACAAGCCAGTGAGACAATGAAGTGGCACTGGATGCTCACGAGATGTTCCCAAAATGATCGATGGATCACTTTAGCTCTGTGGAAATGGCTGATTGAACCAGAGGGTGATATCGAATGCGCCAACGTATGCAGGAACCAATGCGTCGCAAGGACGTCCACGTGCTTTTTTCGTTAGAACAGCTGGATCATTTGTACGTACGCTACTCGGCTTCGAACACGAAACACATATGGAAGGACACTATGATGGACATCTGAGTTGAGTTTCGATACGCCACTCCTCCACAAGGGAAGATGACGCTGGACCAGGGAGGCGCAAGTATTGGAAAAGGACCTTCGTGAGAGAACTCAGATTAAGCGAGACGCCGACCCTCCACCCCGTCCCGCCTGCACAGGGGGGTCAAGAACAGATTCACACTGGGTGTGAAAGGAGTAACCCCGTCATCGAAAATCCCACAAGGAAATCTAGCAGTTTCGCGCGACGACCTCTTGTTCTTGGATATCAGCCAACTGTACTGTGATATCGATGCTCGTAATACCCGAGGAAGCGGTCCACGCGAGACGGTTGCGTGCTCGGATGTATTTTTGGATACGGACGATTTGAGAGCGGACGCATGCGGAGGGGATGGACGGATGAGCAAAAGAGTTCGGCAGCTTCAATTTCAGCTGCATCTGGAAAAAACCAAGGTACTATATAGTACTATATAGTACTGGTAGTCCCAGTAGACCTCATAGGCTTCCCCCAAATATATAGCACTATATAGACACTTGATTCTCGCACAGCACTACCATAGCGTGTGTAGCAATCCATCATATTGGCCGATACGTGCTACAGAGAACTATATAGCACTACATCGCTCGGAACTACAACACCGTCAACAACGATATACCACACCTACTGCTCCATATCTCCTTCAACGTCCCCCTCCACCTGATCCTCGTCACAACCATCCATCTGAATCACCATATCCTCATCGTCCGAGTCCTCAATCTCGTCCACTGCAGCTTTGTGTCCATCTTGCTGCGTGAATTCCTCAATTGCGTCTTGAATAACATCTTGGGGGATGAAAACTCCGTCACCCTCTTTCTCTACAATCTCAACGCCCGCATGCAACCTGCATTTGATCAGAGGATGTATAGATGTGGTACTTAGCCACTTACCTTCCATTGTTGTAGACTTGCTGCAACATTCTGGGCAATATATCCATTTCGCCCGTCTTCTGATGAAAGTAGTTGAGCGTCTTGACGTGTTGATTGTAGATACCTTTGTACTGGTCCTCCTTGAAATGGATCAATTCACGCTTTCCGGTAGTCCATTCATCAAGTGCACACTCAATCTGTTTGCAGCGTCAGGATGTAACCTCAATATTGGTGAAAACCTTACCGCTGTAAGTGTCAGCGCGAATCCGACACGAGGGAATGGGTTGTAATATTCCACCCATGTGATTCCTTCATCACCCTTGTTCTTGAAGAGAACATCATTGATGATATGCTGAATAGCCTTGTGTCGATAAATCCCAGTGCAACAAGGGTGGAGCTCCTGAAGATCACAACGATTCTAGTTAGTAACATTACCATGTTCAATCCTGGTACTTACGCGGCAAGTAAATGCTGACTTGCACTTCAGCTCGGTAACCAGTTTCCGGTTGTTCTCTCTGGTGGCAGTCGCATCGCTCATCTCGAACCCATAGGCAGTAGCGACAATTGCTCGCGCCTTTGTTTTGAATTCCCCACGTAGGCTCGAGCTTCGTGCTGTGATCTAAATGACATCAAGTTAGTAAGTTATACAACCCATGAACATCACTTACCAATGAGACGAGACCAGCATCAAGATGGATGTCCGTCGACTGGTGATATTTAGAGCTTGTGTCCCAAGCTTCCCTTGCATACTCGAGCTCAGTATGTGCATCAGGAAAAGGGTCATCTGTCAGTAAGAGAACGTGATACAGATGAATGGCGGTGTTGAGGATACGACGAGTTTCCGGGTCATAGTCAGCTGCCTTAGGTCGATTTTTCACAGTTGGGTTCTTCTTGCCACCCGCTGTGTTGTGACTCGGAGCAGAGGGCTTGGTTGATGCCGCCTGCAGCTCATCGCATGCAGCAAGCTTGGGGTCAGCCAACGAGCCCTCCCCCTCGCTCGCTGCCAGCTTCGCCTTGTGTGCAGTTGTGTTGCTCACCGTCGGCTCATCGTCATCACTCAGGATGATGCGGCAGATGCGCTTCTTTTGGGTGAAGGGTGGACTAGTGGGGTCGACATCATCACTGGCGGCAGGTGTAGAACGATTAGCACCATCAATACTAGACCTGCAAGGATAACATAGTTGTTCGAGTTAGTTGTTCGGCCACTTAAAGTATCTACTCACTCGTCTATCCCTCTATCGGGAAATGGAGTAGGTGCACGAGGTCTTTTGTGCACAGATGTGTCCGAAGGGTTCAAGCTGAGCGCACCCAACTTGAGGGGCTGCACTGGCTCAGAAATGCGAGCACGTGGGGGTAGACTCTGTAACATCAATTATATCCAAACCGGCAGCAAATTGTACCGAACTTACTGTCTGAGAGGGTTTGGGAAATGCTGGTGGGGGCGGAATGTTGCCCTTCCATGCCACAAGTGTTGGTGTAGCAAGATTGGCACGGTTTAGAGTTTGACCAAGCCCCCCTGCAGCATGCGACTCAAACTAATAAATCATCAGTAAAAAATATGTCCAAAAGCATAATCTACGTGCCGATTTGTCGATGATAGTTGGTGCATCAGCAGTTGTCTCTTCCGTTCGAGAGGATTTGACCTTGAGAGGATCACATTGAGCGGCTTTCATGACTTGGTCACACTTCCGGATTCGTTCCTCACGTCTCTTCACCTTGGCGAGAGCTTCCTGTTGGTAAGTAATCTTCTCCTGTTCGTGATCCTCTTGAATTATTCAGTTAGCATCCAGATACAACGGTCTTAGAGTCAAAGTAGGTAATTACCTTGCATTTCTTGAACCTTGGCTGAGGGTTGACGAAGACGCCCACCAGCAGCACTAGCAACTCCTTCCCGAGCGCGCTGGGACTGGGTTACATCTTTGGATGGTTTTGACATAGTGTTGCGAGGGGAAAAACAAAGTAGTTAGCGAAAGACGAAAGTTAGCTAGGGGTATGATAAAGAGCGTAGCTTATCAGGAGCGACAACAGTGGATGTTGATCATGCTGAATGGACAAGCCTGGTGGTGGTTAAATACATTTGTCATGACGGAACTTGAATGTCGGAGCCAGTGAGACATACCAAGAGAGGCAAAACAGGGCTGTGGTGGACAACCACAGGGCCATCTTTGCAATGATTGGGGTCGGATGCAAGCGATGAACTGGCAATTGTAGCAGCAAGGTTAGACGAGATGCTAAAAAAGACTTGCACAAGGAGACGTACCGGATCAAGTTAGATAACATGTTGTGAACCACCACAGGATCCGAGTCATTTTTGAGTTGTGTCCGAAGATTGGCACCGAAGGTTGGACTAGGCTATTTGTGGTGATTGGAGTTTGTTAATACGCCAGTCAACCACAGGGTTGTGGTACCCACTAATGATCTAGACGAAGAATGGCAAGATCGGATGACGTGGAAAAAAAAAGGAGAGAATGGAGACTTACTCATCCCGTCGGAAGCTGGTAAGCCCACTGACATGAACCGGAGGCCTGCCTTTTATTTTCTTTCCATCAACTACCCTGATGCTGCGCCATAACATTCAGCGAGCAGATCACACCTGCAATTATTGCAAATGTACCTTTATGACTGCCGGTGGTGTACGTCGACACATTGCACACTCTGTGCAATGTCAAGAACAGTGGCAGACTGACATGCAACATGCACAACATGCTGCTGGAGGTCAGGACTCAGATCGCGACATGGAGGACATATTCGAAGAAATGGACTTGCCTTATGAAGGCAATGATGTGCACTTCAACACACCCGATGAACAAGAGGACAGAGCAACTGAACCCTGCGAGGATGAGTGCAAGGATGAGCACATGGCGGAGGATGGAGAAGGAGATTATTTTCCCCGTTTTGCTGAAGAGTTTTCAGCTCATGCAGCTGTGGATATTCTAGGCCATGACACGACCCCTTTTGAACGAATGAGGCTATTCCAGGATGACTCTGGAGGAGGCACATATGCGCTGTTCGCAGATCGTGATGAGTGGGAGCTTGCACAGTGGCTTATCAAGAACGTTAACCAGCGAGCTACAGAAGAGTTTCTGAAGCTACCAATAGTCAGTGTTTGTTCGTTCTGGTTATTTTCTGGTTTGTTGACATACCCTGGTCAAGACAAAGAGTCGAACTCGGCCGTCCTACCATAGCAATTACACATTCTTGAAACTCGTGGATAAGCTGCCCACAGGGCCAGAGTGGTCCTGCAGACTTGTTCGGGTTCATGGAGATGTCGGACCAATTGATAACGATCCACTGGAGGACGACTATGAGGAGCTTGAGCTGTGGATGCGAGACCCTGTTGCCTGTGTTCGAGAGTTAATAGGCAATCCGGCATTCAACAGAAGCATGGCATACGCACCAGAAAAGGTCTATGCAGACTGTGAGGGGCAGACTCGCCGTTACGACGAGATGTGGACTGGTGATTGGTGGTGGAAAACACAAGTGAGTGATCATCTGCCAGCGTTGAGTGTAGGACATACCTGATGTTCCCTCAGGAACGACTGCCAGAAGGCACAACAATTGCGCCCATAATCCTGGCATCCGATAAGACTGAGTTGTCCCGGTTCAAGGGGGACAAAACCGCTTGGCCAGTGTATTTGACAATTGGGAATCTATCAAAAGATGTTCGACGTGAGCCCTCATGCCATGCCTCTGTTTTGCTGGGCTACCTACCGGTCTCGAAGCTGGCCTCATTCAAGAACAACTCGGTCGCAGGTTACCAATTATTCCACTACTGCATGAAACTTCTTGTTCAGCCTCTTGTGGCTGCTGGTCGTAATGGCGTCGAAATGGTCTGTGCTGATGGCTGCATCCGACGCATCTTCCCGATTCTGGCTGCGTTTATTGGCGACCACCCCGAGCAGTGTTTGGTGGCGTGTTGCACTGAAAATCGGTGCCCTAAGTGCCTTGTGCCACCTGATCAACGAGGCGCAAATTTTCGGTTTCCACTCCGCAACCAAACACAAACAAAGCAAACCCTCCATGCACAGGCCACTGATCAATACCCACCCGAATTCGTCGCCGAGGGCTTGCGCCCTGTCTTCTCGCCCTTCTGGGCCGAGCTGCCCCACACCGACATTTTCATTTGTATCACCTCCGACATCCTCCACCAGCTACATCAAGGGATCATCAAGGACCACCTCAAAAAATGGTGCAGCACGCTTGCAGGGATGACTCACCTTGATGCACGTTTCCAGGCGATGCCCATCTTCCCGGGGCTTCGACACTTCAAGAACGGGATCTCGACTGTCAAGCAATGGACAGCCACTGACCACAAGCAGCTAGAATGTGTGTTCGCTGGCGCCCTCGTGGGTGCAATCGCAGAACGGCGTGTCCTGCAGGCCTCCCGCTCCCTTATCGACTTCGTCTACCTTGCTCAATACCACTCACACACAGACGGCACGCTCACGGCTTTACAGCATGCCCTCGATGACTTCCATCGCTTGAAGGATGTATTCATTGAGCTCGGGTGCCGGGATCAGTTCAATATCCCCAAGCTCCACTCGCTCATTCACTATACTGACACTATTCGTAACCTAGGCAGCCTCGACAGACTGAACACCGAGACCTCCGAATGACTCCACATCAACTTCGCTAAGAAAGCCTATGTGGCAACCAGTAGAAAAGACTACACGGTTCAGATGACTAGATGGCTCCAACGGCAAGAGGCGGTCATCTGGTTCAGCCGTTACCTGGTGTGGTGTCGTAAAACCAGTTGCGCTAACATGGAGTCCTCTCTTTCCAGTGATTCAGAGCATAGTAGGCAGGATCCCGGGTGTCGCCCAGTGACCACACCCTCTTCCTCCCAACGCTACCGGATCTCTCGGCAGCCGCAATTTCCCAAGAAAACCATCCCATATTTAGAACAGCAGCATGGGGCAGTTTGTTTCCTTGACGCGCTCAAAGTATTCGTCAATACCCTACCTCATAGACATCAATTTTTTGAGCCCAACGTTAACGACCGCTTCGACGTTTTCAGCAACTTAGTAATTTTCACACCCCCAATGGAGCACGCAGCAAGCAAGAACTCCAGAATTCGGTCCCATCCGCAACGCAGCAATGGCATTCGCAGGCCGCCAACACTTGCCAGATATGATACTGTACTGGTAGAAGTGGATGCTGAGCTACGAAAACAGGGAGGTCTGCACGGTAGGTCGATCTTGCTGTCGTTAAATTACAGGATATGTACTGACTCGGATACCTGCAGGTCTCCATGTGGCCAAAGTCCGAGCCATTTTCAGACTACCGTCACAT
>JBBPQV010001052.1:0-12934 GCA_038092675.1 Boletus rufocinnamomeus | reverse complement strand
GTGCGTGATGCGGCCGCATGACCGGCGTGACATGTTTTACCGAAAAGTTGTTTCCCCGAACGGCTTTCAATTCCGCAGCGGGTTCCCACTCGAGGGTGAGTGACCCGCCGCCGCGCTCGCCCGCTCCCATGGAGGTCTCCTGATTGCGGTTCAAAGATAAGAGTTTAAACATGACTGCGTCACCTGGAATGATGCAGATGTCTTGACTTGGAAGCGTGGAAGCTAAAAGTGCACAAACTATGCTGGTCATCCAAATATTCTCCTGCCGCACGCACACACGTTCGACGATGAACCCGAATCTGAACTTTGAAACCGGAGGGCCTTCAGCTTCAGGACCCGTTACTTGTAACATGATATTAGCAAACGTTGGTCGAGTTCGCGTGCTACCCTCGCCCTACCTGGCCTTTTACAACACAAGTTCATTTTTTTAAAGTAACGCTCGACTAAGCATGTATTTGGCAAGGGGGTCGCGACCGCCGGTTCCCGAAACGAACCCTGGGTTGCAAGGCACATCATATCTGAACGGAATTTTCGCAGTGATACGGGTATGAATGGAAATGGTCGTCTGCCGCCCCCCCGTCCGATCTCATTGACTGGGCTACTGCATGTATATAGTACCCCGCCCCGTGATACCTGTCTCACGGGCCATGGAATTCACCGTCTATCCTCCCCCCCGTGATCGATCATTGCCACTTGACTATTCTGAATCTCGGACTGCCAGTGGAGAAAAACGTTGGCAATGGCCTGAGCAAAAGCAAAAACCAGTTGCGTCATTGTAATGATTCTTTTTCCCAAAAATTGAGGACTCTTGCAGCGGACGGATTCGATGACCCGACGATATTTACTACTTAGTGGCCCGTCGGGTGGCTTGGAGATACCTCGGGTGGACCAGTGTTGATTCAGATTCAAAACCCCAGGAAGAAAGATAGAAGCTATCGAGCCATCCGATCGTGCACCCGAGCTCGTATGTGCGTGCCACTGGCACCGGTACGGCCGCCGCCGCCAAATCACCGCAAACTGGGGGTACTCCGAATGCATCAGTAGTACTAGGTAGTAACCGGGGTAACCATACCCATCGCGAGACAGTCCAAACCAGAAAGCATCGTAGCGACACGACAGATGTATGTCTAGTGAGCGCCGTCTGATCGCCATTCGCTGTCCGACGTCAGATGCCTCAGGTTCAACGTCCGATCGCCACATTCAAATCAGGTTCATCAGACCGACCTGGACCTGACGCCCCAAACCCCCCGGCAGTCCCCGAAAAATTAGGTCAATGTAGTAGTATATGAACAGACCTACTGTGACAAGGGGAAGAATATAAGAAAAAAAAAAAGTAGAGACACAGAATGAACGGATCAGGCTATCGAATGCCTCGCAAGGAGAAAAAAAATGATGGTGATGAAAAATGACAAGACAAAAACAACGTGAGCAAGGATCCATGACACCATCCACTGCTGCCACTCGAAAGAACCGGTACACATGGAGACGAGAAGCCAAGAGCGCCGACGGTCTCCGCCCAAGTGGGAGATTAACGAGAGGACTGTTTTGCTTACGGAGAGGGTCATGTCCGAAGTGAAGGAATAGATACGTAGGGATTGTGATGTGATGATCGCTCTCCTTTGCCAAGGTACCATGCAAAATGGGTCCATCATTACCTCATCCTCGCCTTCAACCAATGCTCCACCATGTTGCTTCGTCCTGGCAACCCCGACAACACAGCGGGCTGGTGTGAGGTCTGTCGTTGTTCCCATCATTATAAACCATCCCTTTAGCAAGATATAGCCAGCCATGACCGAGATAACCGAAGAGAAACACAATTAAAGAACAGAAAATAAACAGGATACTGGACCAAGAAAGATGAAGGAAGGCTCCACCTGACTTAACCAGTCTTGCTATTTCCCTTCTTCTGTTTGCGAGGTGGTGTCACCGGTCGTCCCATGTTCATACCTCCATATGGGTACTTGGCTTTCTTCTCAGCGGGTTTAAGAATCTTTCCGCCACGTCACAAACGTCGGTTGTACAGGATCACGTGACAACTCACTTGGAAGGAACAGAGCAACGTCTCGTCAACGCTCATCATGGCGCCAGCATTGTCGAATTCTCCGCAATAATTTGGTGCTGAGAACAAGGTAACGAGATGCCGTTTTGCGAAGAATTCGTAACCATCTTCCACGACCTGTAACACATCAATAATCAGAAGCGACAAGCGATATTAGGGTGGTCGAAACGTGCCTGATGTGCTCTGCAAATGAGGTCCATGTCGTGTTTCTGCAAAAATCTTGAGACAACGTCTGGTCCAAACGTAAACGAGACGCCTCGGTCATTTTCCGACCACCCAGTGATGTCTTTGTCTGGGTCTGACCATAAAAGGTCACACAATAGTCCTACATGATCGATGTGAGATAAATCCCCACAACATACAAAATACAGACGCACCAGTGTCTGGAACGTCTGTAGGTCTCATGACCCTTCGTATTTGCTCCATTGATTGAAGATCGGGGGACAATCCGCCGTGCATGGTGAATATCTTCTCGTCGATGATGGCAGCGATAGGTAGACAATTAAAGCAATCAGTAAACGTTTTCCATAGCTTGATGTTGTACCGCCGTTTGCCTTGGCTCTATTTTCAATACTGGCCGCGTCTTGGGGTGATGAGAAGTATAACATACATTCGTCATAAAAACCGTAAATTCGGTTAATGCTTGCACACTCGTGGTTTCCACGAAGGATGAAAAAGTTTTCAGGGTACTTGATCTTGTATGCGAGGAGGAGGCAGATGGTTTCGAGGGATTGCTTACCCCGGTCGACGTAGTCGCCGAGGAAAAGGTAGTTTGCTTCTGGTGGGAAACCCCCATACTCGAAAAGTCGCAAAAGGTCATAGTATTGACCGTGGATGTCACCTGTCGGGCATACCGGTGGTGTGAGTCATAACAAGAACACCGTCACAGGAAATCGTGAACACGAACCGCAAATCTTGATGGGTGCTTCTAGTTCCAATAGAATTGGTTGGTTTATGAAAATCTCGCGTGCTTTCGTGCAGAGATATTTGATTTCGTACTCTTGTAGTTGCACCGGCTTGCCTGGTCGGTTTCCACGCACTGTCAAAAAAAGAGGAAAAAAAAGAGACACCAGTCAATATTCCTGTTCAAAAACCGGGGCATGGTTTGGAGGGAGAATGCGCTGGAGTTGTCCGAGGAATGCATATTCCACCCTAGGGGGGCCCTCCCACCGACCCCACACCAGCACATCGCGGCACTGCCGCAAGGTGCACTAGTGACTCCACAGCACGACGCCCTAAACCCTCCCTCAAAACCACCTTCCAACCCCCCAGCGAGGACGGCGCTCGTAGCGTTTGCATACCCCCCTCTTCCACCCTGCAAGCAACTCCCGAAAGAAGGACGAGTCACAGGCACACGCCACCCACCTTCTAACAATCGGTCGATGACCGAGTCCAGATCGATCTCCGTCGCAGAATCGGCCATACTGTGAAGTCGTGCTTCGATGGTTCAGAGTTGGCGTGAAGAAGCGAATGTCGAGCAGTTTGCTGGTGGAAAAAACAGGCGGTAGCTGACACGCAATAACGTTGATGCTTTACGGCTGCGCTTTGGTGAATTTTGGCGAGAATGTGGGTGCGTAGATAGGGAGAGAAGAACGCTTGGGCAATGGCTTTCGTCGGCTGCCAGAACCAGGAAGAAGGAAAAAATTGAGAAAGAAAATCGATGAGGGTACGGATACAAGATAACGGAGGAGCTCGTTTGATGCAAAGGCAAAAACCGAACGTGGTATACAGCAAAAACCGTGGGAAAATCAAACGATTCTGTCCAGATGATACATACAGCAGAGCATACAAAGCAAGGAATGACAAAACAGTAATGCGACTGTCCACTATTATGAGTGCGAGACGATTATATGAGGGTCACGCCAGTCTCTGAGACGGAGGTGGTTGCTCCCCAGATGTATCTTCTGCCTGCGTGCGCCGCGCACGCCGCCGCCGCCGCCTGAATGACCGTGAGCCGATGGGCCAACCCCACAGTTTAAAGAAAAACCGACCTTGGAAACATGGGTCCCCTTGGCATCGGCCGTTGATCGATATCCAAAGCGATGTTGGTCCCAGCGTGGAGTCCCTGCAAAGCAATCAGATCCACATCACCAGATCTGCACACTCTGTACCTCGATCCATTCCACGACAGCAGGTACATCGGGTGCTTGCAACAAGAACTGCTCTCCTTCTAACCTCACTCGGATCACGTTTTTCCGCTTCAGATAATCATTCCCCAAACCACTCTCTGCGTGCTGTAAGGTATATGCACGTAGTAAGTCTGACTTGAGCGGTTTGGGTATTACGCCGTTGCGCCATTGCGCCCGACCCGTTGCCACGGGCAAGAAAGTGAGTCGAGTGGCCGAACGAGGTTGCGGTGGCTGAGACAATCGCTGAGCCGCCGGAGTCGCTCGCCCAGTGGACTCGTGTGATAGCGAAGAACGGCTGCTCTGCACATCGACAGGCAATAGTTCGAGCTCACGGGACTCGGGACGACGTGAAGTTTCCCCAGTGCTCCCTTCGGGCCGAGTGGTGCTCGAACCCCTAAAAGGTGACAAAAAGCTTGCACCCGAGGCGCGTTTTGCCGGCCTAGGCGTCGTCGTCATCGTAGATTGGGTTGCCACCGACGATTGGGACTCGCAGCTTCGCCTGCCCCGTCCCGCGGGAGGGACAGACGTCGATCGTCCCGGGGACGCTGGGGGTGTGACAGATGTTGAGGGCCAGTCGATCTCCAGTTTCGCTGACCCTTCAAACTGCTCTTCCTTTTTCCGTGTCCGAGGCGAGTTAGAAGTCACATCGCCAACGCCCACGCGCTTTTCCCACCAGTCTCCTAGAACACCCGCACCACTGGCACCGGGACGACACTTGTATACCCGAAAGGTAGTCCCTTCCAGCTCGCACACCACGCGTCTCCACTTGCGGTCCTTCGCCTGTACACCAGGAGCGCTAAACTCCATCTTACGAGGCATAATGGCTATGAGGTACAGGGAATTGCTGTAAGGAGGTAGCCACTCTCGCTCCTCATCCTCATGTGGCGTAGCACGGCTTTCCTTTGGACGTGGATTGAACGTGGGATACGGCGGAGGATCCGAAGTGGGAAGGAAACTGGGCATCGAAGTGCGTCGGAGGAGGCGTCCAATCACTGCCTCTGTGTCGCTCTCCTCCGATTCCGCAACACTTTCGTTGGTATGTCCTGAAGCTGACCCTGCGTTGGATCGCACCGTTTCCCTAGACTTGAGACGGCGCAGTCCCAGCTCGGCACGCCGAGTGGAACCAAGGTTGTCCATGCTCCGCGAGGCAGTGTGGTAAAGACTTGACGACCTGCTCTGCAACCGGGATCCAGGTATCAGGAGGTCAGGATCCAGCGTGTGGTGTTGGTCAACATCTTCGGCACTAGGTATATTGGGAGAGAACGGATACATCGCCAGAGAAGTAGATGATGGCGCGAAACGGATGGACTTGACATAAGTCTCGGGACAAGAGCAGTCGGCGACATTCGGGCCGACAGAGTCGCCCTGGGGCGAGGTCGGAGAAACAGGACTTTCGACCAAAGACCCGTCATCCCTCATGCGCTGTTTCTGCGAAGTCTTGAAGCCGTGAATACCGGATGGACCAGCGCTCGAGGATTCTTCGTCTTCGTCATCACTCTGATGAACGCTCAAAGCGTCAACAAGCTCTTCCTCCTCATCGCCTTCGTCGTCTTCATCTGAATCCCCTAGCGTCGCATTCTCATGATCCGCTTGACATTCAACGTTGCTATGACCATGTCTGGATAACAAAGGTATGCTCCGCAGGGGTACTTTCTGCCTTGACGGCGCATCTAGCGCAAGTGGTGGTGGTCGATATGTAGGTAGATTGAGTAGAGGCATGGGTTGTCTTGTAACTATGGACGGTGATAAACGGAGACCACGTTCCGTCGTAACACGGAATGGCGGTGGCAAAGGAGCGCTGTGGCGAGATAACAGAGGGGGACGGTCCTGGATGGTGTGTGAGGTGGTATCCTGCGAGACCGGTACTGACTGGGTCCCTGGGTAAGAAGAAGTCGATGGCGTTAGATCAGTCAGTGGTGTCATGAGAGCGGCATCATGGGGGAGGATGTCCCCAAAGGGTTGTGCCGTGTCATCATTCAGCGTGTGTTGCACAGCTTCCTCGCCAGGCTTCGATTCTGGATAGAGGCTGATCTGCAGTGGGATCTCGGGATTCGACACGAGATCTCGGGGAGGGTGGACGACAGCATCCAGGGACGGGTTAAACCGCAAGAACAATGGCGCTGGAGCAAGTAGATTCACAGTATCGTCGAGTAGGAATTTACTCCCTAGACCTCCCCGATCGTGAAAGAAAGCTGACGCAGCGCCGTGACCGGCAAATGTCGCATGAATGGGCGCAGTGCGCCATGAATCCACAGTAGAGTGGCGTCTAGGCCGTAAACGGTATGAATTGCCGCTCGTAGAAGCGTCTTGAGACGAGTCATCGGTATCCATAGGACTAGGACCGCCTTCTACCCTAAACCCGATGAGTTGCGATATGTCTGGCTTACGCAGGAGGTCTACCGAAGAGTGTGCGTGCTGAAAGTTGTGGGTAGGTATGGCGACAGCGGAAATGGCGTCTCCCGACTTCCCGCCACTTGCCCGTGCACGTAAGGTGACTCTCTTGAGAAAGTGGAGCGCCCGAGCCTTACCGAGAGCAGTAAGCAGGCAAATTTTAAACGTGACGAAAGTGCAAAGGGTAAGGTTCATACCTGGAAGGGCGACGGACGCAAAGGCGTTTGGTCGCGAGGCGGGTGGTCCATTGTGGTGGTCAACACGAAAGAAGAAAATCCGGTATCGAGCGCTATCTGAGGGTGGACACGTTTTCGAGGAGCCGAAAGTGGTTTAGTCAATCTTCGTGCAACTCTAAACCGGGACAGGTTTTAGAAGAACAGCTCACAGTACAGCGGTTAGGCTGTCCGAACGACGGGCAGGTGATAGTCAAGCTCTAGAATCGCTTCTGGAACAACCAAACAACGGAGGCCATGAGTGTTCGCACCCAAGAAACAAGCCTGGGGACTCGAAGGCGGATCGGCTATAATCGTGCTACTCTTGTGACATAGGGTCGTTTCCTATTATGTCCATCAACTCATCCGTGGTAAAAACCTTGACCACCAAAGTTCGAAACAACAAATATATGTACAGGCCGTCCCATCAACCTCTGACTCAGTGAATATCCAACCGGTTACCGCAGCATGGTGGCCATCACGACACGCCATGTGCAGCACTTGAACCAGCGTAAAAGGACATGTTGATAGGCACGATAACAAACTTAACAATATCCCCGAAACCAACCCATTACCAAATCGCCACCTCAGCGACCGTATCTGTGGCGTAACGCTCCATGACGTCATCTTGAGCTTGTCAATACGTGTCAACGTCGTCGGTAATGATTGAACGTCTAGAATGTCATTAATCATGAGCGATTTGGGTCCGACTGGGATCCCGTCGACCAATGAGCGAGCAAAAGTTCCAGAATCGTCGGGGCATGGCTAAGCATTGATCGACTCTCAGCCGACCTGACCGTTTCCTGTGGCTGCAATCCCAAACAACCCCGCCGCACTACTCCCGGAAGCCTGGTGTACCAGTTGAGAGTGCCAAAATACCTTCAGAAAGCCATTTTCAAGCATAGGGGCAGAAATCCGAAGGGCGTAAGCAATCATGCCACATGAACAATTAAGCAATGAATACGGATCATCAGAGGGCTCCTCGGATCTCGTTCGGGCAAGAGATCATGAAGCGCAGCAAGGGAACAGCAACAGATGGGCACGAGGCGTTGATCACATGGATCTTTACATATTTTCGTCATGTCAGTGAGAGATTTGAAGGTCATTGTCCTCTAAGATACCCCGATCTTTGAGCGGTCGACTGGAGAAAATGCGGGTATTCCCAAGGCGGGATACTCTTCCTGGGTTTGAGCTCTGGAATTCTCATGGATAGACGGAGACACCAAAAATAAACAACCCACCTGTACCCACGCCAGTTTCCAGTTCAAACCTAAAACTGTGAAGCTAACACGGAGCTCACCAATCACAAAGGCAGGACCCTCGGAGCATTCATAGGTACGGGACGAAATCGGACCTATCACACTCCTGCAAGTTTGATGAGTTTATTAGCCAATCACATCAAGTCACTGACGTGGCAGCTAACCCTAACCGGTTTCTAGTCGAGGGCTTGAGGTCAAATTATCTGAGGTCTCTATCAATGGCTTGCCCCTTAGACGGATTGGTCACCACACCGCGTCCCAGTATGTCGAGGATCTGAAATTTGGCAGAGATGTGGCTTTTTCAAAAGTCCGTGGTGGTGATCTATCCAATCACGATGCCACACGGCAACTTGTTCCACCAAAAGAAAGGCGGCCCAGGAGCAAACGTTTGCTGAGATACTTGGGATTACTCCATGACTTTTCGAGACCATGGTCCCGCGTGCGCGATATCGTCTTCGTTCGACTACTCCAGCTGCGAACACTTGAATGGCGGTTAGATAGTATGACCGAAGTTGCATCACGTTCCACATCTAGAACATGATGCATTGGTTACTGCCGAGCGTAAGTTACCAAAATTGCAATATTGACCTAGTCTCCCCAAACGAGACCTAAAACTTCGAGATCAGAAGACAGTCGTTTTGGTCATACGACATTGACCTGGACTGGTTCAAGTGGTTAATACTATGATAGTTTGTGAAAAGTGTAGAGCAGCGTGAATATGGGCCGTACAGAAATAGCATGAACTAGGCAAATTGGCTGCAACCCCGCGTCGCCGTCAGTCGTGCGATGATCGTTGAAAGGCTAGTTCGGTTGGCCGATGGTGTCACTCTGGGTCGTTGACTTCAGGTTATACTCCTCCACGCGTAAACCATTGACTTGTGGTCACAAAAGTACGAGTGCGAAAATCGCATTGACGCGTGTCACGAACGGGAGATGTCTATTCGTGTGAAACCCCCTGGGGAAAGTGAACGGAATTAACTGGAGGAAATCCGTGCGCCGAGGAGATAGGACGAAAGTGGTCAAGAAGACAAAGAATACTGACGTCGACCTTAGAGGGGGCGCGTGAAACCATGATATATTTTGGTCTCCGTGATTGCGTGAGATCAAGGTCCCATATATGCAAGGCCAGCTCCCCCACTTGGTACAGCATAGCGCATCGGGAGGTGTGAGGCTAATTGCGCGCCAACGTAGCATTATCTTTACGTAGTATGACCGTCGGAGCACGTCCAGATGGATCACGGGGGTAAACATCGGGCGTCAAGTAAAGCCACAGGCCAGTGGATCGAATCGGGGTCAGCAGGAACACGACTTTGAGCGATACATCCGTTCAGTATGAAAACAAAGGGAGTTCACCACTGAGGCACCATTGATAATTGAATTTGCATGCCGCAAGAGAGTACGGCAACCGAGTAGAGGATGGGGGGACGATGCATATAAGACCAATGCAATTAAGGATGCGGTATACATGATGTCTAGAATGGAAGCTTCCCGCCTGACGTCTTGGAAGGCTTAAGGGGGTTTGGTCGCTTCCTCTTGTAATACTACGGGAGAAAAACCGTAAGGACGCCATACAAGGACAAGGCAACGAGACAGAAAAAGCACTCGCCTGCTTGTAGCGTTGGATACGTTTCGCCATGTCGCGCATGAGCATATTTCGCCTCAAAGCCCTCTTCTCCGCCACTCGCTCCCACTTGTGGCCCTTGAACATACGCTTCTTGCCCGCGTAAAGCCTGTTACCAATATCCGCTCCGGGCACCTTGCGCTCTTTCACTTCGCCGACCCATTCGATAGGCTGGGACCACCGCTCCTCTGAGCCATTGGCGTTCGTCTCAATCTGGGTCTCGGGTTCAGCCTGCACCTGAGGCTTTTTGGATACTGGTTGTGCTCTGGCAAATGAAATAGCTGCAAGATGTGCCGCAGACGTCTTTGGGGCAGGTGGGAGCAATGCTAAGGTATCAGATACGCGGGCTTTCTTGATGAGATCTGCTTGCTGGCGCAAGGAGTACTTTGGTGGTGCCCATCGCCCCGTCTGCGGGTTCTTCGTAGGGATGAACGGGTTTGCCCGTTTCGGGAGGTTGTTCGTCGGCGATTCGGGCGCGACGCGAGTGGGTTGCGAAAAGTCGAACTTGGCAAAGTCAAAGGGAGAACCGGCGGATGAAGTAGGGGTGGGCTTGAGAACGGGAGGAGGTGGCGGCGCCCTTGCGAGCTGCCGAAGCCTGAAGTGCTTGATGGCTTTGGTGGCCATGGAAGAACGATACAAATCCAACAAATTAATTTGCAATAACAATTTCAGAAATGTCGTTGTTTTCGCAGCTGGGTTAGGGTTTGTCCAACTCTTCGACGCATGGCTTTGGATCTACTTCAATTTGCCTACCTAAGGGCGGTCATGTTGGGCGATACCCAACCTGACCGTCCTCAGGCGGTCCATGTTGGGTCCATGTCACCCAACCGCAGAGATCCAGATGCTGACTGCGACCATGCATCACCCGCTCTGCCCCAGCCTCGAGCCACACTTGATCAGACGGATCGCAAAATTTCACTGTTCCTTCAAAACTACCCGGGTGTTACAATCTACTTGCAAGGTCGCATCCATCACCCAGAGAGGGTTGTTATATAAAAAATTGTCGCTCGTTACGCTCTGCCCATGATTGCGTGAGTTTGGGCTGTCCCTCGATGCTAGGGAGGTTCCAGAGAAGACAGGGGTAAATGTGTGCGACAAATATACCGTTCTCATTGATTTCTCCAGTTCTCATATTTATCCATCCGCGATGCGCGTCTAGTAGCAGAGTTTTTCTTGAGATATGTCCGGAGCCCCTGACAATACGTCGATGCGATGTGGCACCCACCCCATCGCTACCACATCGTCCACCTTCGAGACGTGGTGCGCACGAGACGGGACTCTGAAACTCCTACTTGCCATGGCTCCCAGCACACTCGAGCGACGTGGGGTTGGGGAGCCCTGCTTCATCATTTTCCTGGCTGTCTGCGCTCAGTGGCCGCCCTCTTAGATGGAGCAACATTCTTGAGACGTTCCATCCTTTGCAAACCAGCAATGGGTTCTACAATGAAGGCTACGTACCCGAGCTCACGCATCATCGATCATGAACGTTGAACACCGGACGAGCGGCTTGAAAATGCGCAACTGCAACCAAAGGCGGTTGAGGGAAGGTTCCAATCTTATGATGAGCACGCCTGACATGTCCGAGCTAGCTATTAACTAGCGGCAGTTATGATTGACAGACCTTGAGTTTGAAGATTGACGCAGTGAGAGGGTTAACTGCAGTAGCACAGGTGGATCGAAATTCAAAGGAATTGCCAAGTACAAGTCCACATATGGGTAAACCCCTATTCTCGGTAAATACCGTCGCCTGACTCGCCTACGCATCCGACAACATATAAAAGGGAGCGAATTCAACATTACTTTCTCCCCCATCCCATGACATGCTCGAAAGCTACGAGGCCCGTCACGCACCGGACGCGATTCGCTCGTGTCTGTTATCACGAGCGGGCAAGCCCTGAGCGTCACTGTCATCCTTGATTGCCTCTCGCTGGGGCCAGCCTTTACGGACTGTATGATGTACCAGAAACCCCCACATCGCCGGTGCACACGGTGCACAACGGTCGACGTTGAAACAACGTTGCGATGACTGGGTGGGTACTTCTTTGCCATTCTATGCTAATTGGCACTCTCTATCGCGGCGACGGTGTCCCGCTTCGGGACGCGCGACATGGTCATCTGAGCGAGCAATGACTTTGGGTCGGCTTTGCATTTGTAGGATGTGATCACATGACGTTTGGGAGTGGTGCATAGTGGTCACACAAGTGACCACGTAGTGCATTCGGGGGAGTGCTGTCTCAGTGTCTGCCAGTGGACCAGGCGGTACAGAGATGATGATGCACTCCCGGCCGGCCTCCCGGGGTTACTGCTGGTACTGAGGATGCATTCTAGGAAGTATACCATGCATGGTACCAGTGGGAAACCAATGGCTGTTGATCTAACCATGTTGTTTTGTCTGCTGTAGGAGGAGATGAGCCAACATGTCTGTTGGTCGAGAACCTTCCACCCTTGAGTTTACTTCGTGGCTCGCAGTCCTTTGTTGACTGCGAAACTCGACTCAGACTATTCTTGGGCTGTCATGGATTAATTTTTTCCTCTCCTGTCCTTTTTGCAAGGGTAGCAGTATGTACTATTCATACCTGCTGTCAGTGGGGTATTTTTTTTACCCCGTGAATGGATGGGTTTCAGTTGTTCAAGCGAGCATTAGATACGGAGCTTGTTGATTGTGTTATTACTCGGTAATTTAGGCCATCGCCCATGATGAATCTCATAGCTTGGTGAACAGAGTCTATCCTCGTAGACCGAGGTCAGTTACCACGCATCACACATGGTAAAATGTCGTGAGGTGGGGTTTGATCTTCACTTGGATCACCTGCGGTGCAAGTTCCGACTTTAATGTTCAACGGACTCAAATGTGGATGATGGAACCCCATCCTGGTCAGATGGGAACCCCCTGTGATGTAGGATATTCGAGTGAAATGGTATATGTTCTCAGCGTCAATACTCATGTAACAAACCCTAGAGAGAGTTTTTTTTTTAAAAAAAGTGATGTAAAACTACCTCAGACGGTGGTAAGGGGCCATCAAGCATTCTCTCGATCCACGGATCGTTTTTCTTGCGACACGTCCTCGCACACGTCGTGCGTCACTGCCTTGTGCTTAATCTGATCGATCGCATCCTCACCGTCGAATAGCGCGGCTGTTTCCTCCAACGTCCGGTTCTTTGTCTCCACGACAAAGAACCACAAAAAGACAAACTCGAAGGCGATCCAACACACGTACACGAGCTACGATCGTTCCGAACGGTTCGAGCGAACGAATGAGTCG
>JBBPQV010001051.1:0-12957 GCA_038092675.1 Boletus rufocinnamomeus | reverse complement strand
CCATTCATCGAACCTGTCACAGCCCCCATCGTAAAGCTTTGGGTCGGGGACTACTTCGACCTTCTTTGAGATTTTAACCTCAGTGTTGGTATTTTGCACGCTGCTGTTGGCGAGCTGCTGCAGCTGGTTTGTAAGGGCCAGGAGCTGTGCCTCAAGTGCAGCAATGTGGGCAGCATCTGCAGACATTGTTTGTTGTCGTGGGGTTGGTGAGGATGGTGGGGAGTGTGTTGGGCTTTCGTAATCCTTGTCTGTCTCATAATGTCCTGCTGGTTCTCTGAATGACAGGTTGGGCAAGTTCCTGTTCTAGTTGTCTAAGGACAAACCAGGCTTCTGCTTCGTATGGGTGAAATTCTTCTTCAGCTCATGTAAAGCCTGCATGTAGGAAGTCAAAGAAGTGAGGTGGGAATTCTTCTTCTTGTTTGATGTCAATGGTGTCATTGGGATCTTCATTAAATTTGAAGGCTTTGTAGGGTGATGGTGATGTTTTCTTGATGAGGATTGAGATATCCTCAGCTTTAATCATCTGTAAAAGAAAAGGTAACGTATGAAAAATTCCTAGGAGGATCTGCTCACTCCACTAGGTGCAAATCAAGTCAAACCTTCTTGACTTTGCCATAGAAAATATCGTAATACAAAGTTGGGTGGGCACAGTACCGCTCTTGCACCGCAACAATGTATGAAGTAAACATAGGTAAAAAAGTGTGCCACATGAGGACACTCACTCATAGTGAAAAGAAGTCTGAAGGGTTTTGCACCAGTGTTTAAACCAATTAAGAGCACTTGAGCTCAGTGCTGCACTGCCCTAGATAGCTAAGTGCCTTCACACCCATATAGGGTAGGTATATGTAAAAAGGAAACAGGTAGCGCAAGTGCATGAGAAGGGTAAAGGATAAGGGTAGATCTCGTTAAGCCTCGAGTCCAGCTGTTTTCCCTTTAATGCTAGGGGCTGCGTGTAACGATGAAGAAGAGTAGAGAATTGAGTGACAGAAGTGAAACTAGTCAAGTTGTTATGTTGGCAACCTTAAATCAAATAATGACTTGGGTCACTCAATCACGCAAACTGACTGTAGAGTAAAGAGGATAGTTGAGAGGGAATCCCAACAAGAACTTGACTGAAGTTCTTGGGGCGATAGATTCAAGGTATATATACTGACTACATTCTTTGTATCTATTATGACACTGGTCCATGCATGTGAGGCTATGTAATGATAAATTGTGTGAATATTAGTAAACTATGGTGAGTAATGTAGACAGAGATTAATAGGAGGCAGTGCTAGACGTTCTAGACTGATGGAGATTAAATACATGAGGTTGACATGTGTTATAGGTCTAGACATAGTTCACACGGTCACGTGATGGGAAAAAGATAAGGTCACATGATTGTGAAAGTGTGAAAGTGATCATGTAACTAGAAAAGAAAAGGGTGAGAAAAGGGGTTCATAACAATAAGGGTCATGAGATCTGTGAGAGAGCCACTACTAAATAAAGAAGAGAGAATGGAAGTAACAATGGTAATTAAAAGGAACATGGTGTGTGGCAGCACATGGTAACAGCATGGGGAATGGAAGAGAAGATAAGTAATGGAAGATCTATCAGGTGGAATGGAAGATCAAATTGGAGATCAGATTGGGGAATTATGTAAGTGATCAGGTTAGGATTGAGTGAAAGGGAAGAAAGGAAAGGCAAGATCATAACAAGTATGTCCTTGATTTTTGTGGGGTCCATCTTTGTTCCTTCTGGTGAGACAATCATTCCTAGAAAGTCTACTTCCTTGACATGGAAGGTGCATTTTTCTGGTTTGATGAGGAGGTTGTGTTTTTGTAACCTCTTAAGTACCTCTAGTACAATTGTGTTGTGCTCTTTCTGATTCTCATTCTTGGTAAATACCAGAATATCATCAATGTAGATAATGATGCATGCTTGCATGTCATAGAAGATGTCATTCATCATGTTCTGGAATGTTGCAGGGGAGTTGGTTTGTCCAAAATACATAACCACTGGTTCAAAACTTCCCCTGTGGCAGACAAAGGCTCCTTTCCATTCGTCCCCTTCCTTGATGCATATGTTGTTGTATCCCCATCGGAGATCCATCTTGGTAGACATCTTAGCCCCTTTGAGCCGATCCATTAACTGGTGAATCAGTGGTAATGGGTAATTGTTCTTGACTGTCCATTGGTTAAGATATTGGTAGTCTTGTACCATGTGTTTCTTCCCTCCTTTCTTTGGTACAAAGAATACTGGTGATGTTTGAGGAGATTTGGATGGATGAATATACACTTTGTATAGTTGATCGTCCACAAAATCTGATACCTCCTTTTGTTTGTTGATGGACATAGGGTAAACTTTTCCCTTCTTTGGTTGAAATCCTGGCTTTAGATCGATTGTGTGATCCCAGGGCTTTCATTCTGGCATTTGTTTTGATGATTTTTTGGAGAATGTATCCAGATACTTATGGAACTCTGGGAAAACCATCTCTTTCACTTTCTTTTCTTCAACCATAGGATCCTTCTTAGGTTCTTTCTTGGATTCTTTCCTCAGCCAGTCATACATATATGACATGTCATTTCATTCTCTTTGCTTGAGGGTCCTGAGGAACTGCAACTTGTCAGCAAGCTGTTGACAGGAATCTTGGCATCACATAAAATGGATTTCTCCTGTCTTTCAGTTCACATCTGGGTTATGCTTTTCTAGCCATGGAAAGCCTATGAACATGGGTGTTTTTCCTAAGTCCATGACTTGTGTGGTGACCACTTCTTGGTGACCTCGATAGTTGATTATAAGGTCTACTGCATGTGTAACAATTCCACCCTTATTTTGTGACCCATCAGAGTTATATACCAAGTGAAACTCTGGAAGTCATTGCATAGGAAAGTGATTCTTCTTAACCCATTCCTTGTCAACAAATGTGTTCATAGCTCCACTGTCCAGGAGTGCTTCAGTTTTTACCATATTTCTTCATTGGATGGTTGGAGCTACCTGTACTTTCAAGCGAATTTTATTTTTCAGCTTGAGTGATTGTGTCAATGTCTGTCCCAGGATTTGTACTTCTTGTTCTGTCAACTTTGGCTTCTCACCCCCCTTCTTCTGGATTTTCTTGGCCAAATTAAGCCTGCATTCCGGTGTGGCAAGCTTATTTGCATAAGACCTGGTTTTGTTGGATAAATAATCATCATCATCTCCACCTTCCTCAATGTAAGGTGTGAGTGCTGCATACTTGTTTTGGGTCTTTTCTAACTTTTCTCCTGTGTTCTTCAACAGAGACTTTTTAGGCTTAGTTGCATGAACACCTGGTTTATTCAGCAACTGGTGTCTTTTCCCAACTTGTGGGAGGTACAGCAGTCATCAAAGCTGCTCTTACAAGTCTTCATCATCTTGTTTCAGGTTTCATGCCTTGCAATGCTTAGAACACCTTCTACTGTGTCCTCCTTCTAGGAATTTGCATTCTCTGCATTGTTTCTTTGGCTTTGGGCAATCTTTTGCCAAATGCAGTCCTTGACAGTTAAAGCACTTTCCTTTTTGTGCTGGCATTGTGTCTATGTCCATAGGTTCTCCTTGTCCACCATATGTGTGGAAACCTGATGAATGCGTGTGTTCTTGCCACACTCTTGCTTGATTGGATCATAACATGAATGACTCGAGTAGGTTTCTAACCTTCTTGATCTCAATCAGGTATGGCATTACATGCTTCTTTTGTTGTCCATTGACAGAGATGTGTTTCATGATTTCTTCTCACATGTGCTTCTTGAGAAGGTGTACCCCCATGCTATCTCCACATTGGGCTCTTTCATATAATGCAACCCATTTGGTCAAGAATGACTCCATGTGTTCCCTTGGTCCTTGCTTTAGATGTGTCAACTGGTCCATGACGTTGTCTGTATCCATGCCAGGCTTGAAGTGATCCTTGAGTAGCACAATAAGATCTTCTAGATCTGGTCATAAGTGGAGGAGACCCTTTATATACTTGTTGAGCTGGTTTTGTGCCCACATGCCGGTGCCATTCTTGTTCTTGCCTTTTTTGACTCCTATTCTTAAAAGGATAGCAATGACCTTCTTCTTGTCATTGTCAAATGTCTCTTGGTTGGCATCAATGTAGATGTTTACTCTGATGATCCATTCATCAAATCTGTTGTAGCTCCCATCATAGTATCCTGAATCGGGTACAGCTTTGATCTTCTTTGAGATCTTTATCTCTGTGTTGGTGCTTTGCATGCCACTTGCTGCAAGCTGTTGTAGTTGCTGGGTTAATGCAGCCAACTATGCTTCTAGGGCTTGGACTCTTGCATCTGTTGCCATCTGTTGTTTTCTTAGCTTCTTAGGTGATAAGCAAGGAGTTCCATATTCCCCTTGTTCTTCCTCCATATCAGAGGGAAAGTGTACTGGTGAGTTTCTGTATGACAGTTTGACTTTCTTTCTTCAGATAAAGACTGTTGTCAGTATCTCTTCACACTGTTGCTTACATATGCTTGGTGTAGGTGGTGTTATGCGCAGTGTGTTGCAAGATAATCTCAAGTGAACACTGGTAGGACTCTACAAGGCTACACCAAACCAAAGATGACCACAGCAAATAGAATGAAGCCAGAAGATAGAGATGAAGCTAGATGAGGTATAGATAAAGCAAGAAAAGTCAATAGGTGAGTAGGATGGTGGGTGTCTTCAGGATACTTGCAAGGACATGGGTCACAAGTCCATCAGTAGTAGGGGGACGATGTTGGAGGCATAAAGGCTTGATGACCAGATTGAAGTCAATGTCTTGAACTTACCTATCTTCTTCTATAACCATAGAGAACCAAGGAAAGGGAAAAGTGTAACAGCCTTCCTTAATCACCTCACAGGGACATAGGCTGCAAGAGACAAATGGATTAGACTGAGGATACCTCAGTCGACTGTGACTACTTATAAGTTACAGGAGGGTGCATGGACCATAAGGGTCCATGGGAACTACTTCTAAATAAGGAGAGATGAAAGAAGAGAGTGTGGGAGTGAATGAATGATGGTGAGAAGTCTGAGGAGGTTTTGTGAGAATAGTTACTAAGTATAGTTAAGTAAGAGAAGTGTTCATGAGAGAAAGGAATATGACTTTATATAGATATATGAAAGAAGAGAAGTGCATTGTGGGATAGGGGTGGAAGGTGGAAGATGTATCTATAGATAAATGAAGAGATCGTAATTAAGATGAGATCTTGATGAGATCTGTTATAGGGGTAATGGTAATTAAAATAAGAAGAGAAGGAGAAAGTAAGGTTTGAGGATAAAGTTTGAGGACTGCAGCATTTGACTTTAATATAGAATAGAAGAGAAGGGAATGGAGATAAAAATAGAAGGCAGAAATTAAGAAGTTGTGTATGCATGTGTTTGTCTAGATCTCTGGTCACATGTAGTTTCCCAGGATCATGTGCATGGGATCACATGACTTTGAAAGTGAAGGTTGTAAGGTAGGCACAATCATAGCACTAAGTTAAAGGTATTGGAAAGTATTCATTAAAATAAGTGTACTGAAGAATATATGAAGTGTCTGTAGTAAAAGTGTGAAATGTGTCTGTAAAAGATCATGTTGTAACATAGTGTAACAATATAGAATAATAATAGCGACAGAAGTAAGAATAGTCAAGTTCTAATGTTGGTGACCTCAAGATCTAAGAAAGACTTGGAAAGCTCTACACTCAATACTGACTTAGAGACAAGCAAAGCTTGTGAGAGGAAACCTTTGAGAGGGAATTCCAGCAAGAACTTGACTGAAGTTCTTGGGAGCTGAATTGTGGGTTTATATACTCTACAGGGGTTTGGTCATGTATGTACCTATGTACATGTATTAGGTGCATTGGATATTAAAGTATAACTCATTGTGAGAGGACTTCAGGGAATTGAACTTTCCGACTTTCTGAACAGTCCATGTCGACCGAACCTCCAGACTCACGTGCCCGATAGTCTCACATGACATTGACACAGTTGGGGCGGAGATTCAATCCAGTTTGCCCTTGCCGTGCGACTTGCCACCATAGCAGGGCGGGCGTTGGGGACTCCCCGCCGTCTTTGACGATGTCAGTATTCCATTTCCTTGCCGCTCATGATGCTGGTGTACCTCTAGACTATGCTCCCAACAGTATAAAGAGGCAGCATGTTGCTGCCGACTTCCTCACCCGACTCTCTTCTCATTCCCTGTGTCTCGCCATACAGTCTGTTCCTCCCCCTAGTATCTGTCGCATTCTTATCATCCCCTCAATGTATGTCCATTCTCCACATCTCTTGTGGTAGGTGCTCGTGGTCTTACCATTACACGTTCTCATCTCATTCTTCTTGACAGTTTGATTGCTCACAGTCTTTTCGTCCATGGTGCAATTGTCATCTATAGCTGTATGCCATTCATTCCACCACCTTATCCTTCTTTGCACTGCTGCCCATGTGGGGCTGATGTCCGATTGCACTTTGTTGTGGCCACTAATCTCCGCAATGCCGGTCGCCCCTACTATTCGGTAAATGTTCCTTTCGCCTCTCTTTCAACTCCTTGTTTCCGACGATCCCCTAGTGCAATTGATGTAATAGTTGGTATCAGTGGGGGGATGGCTTGGGTAGCTTGCCAAGAACCTTGCCAACGACCTCACCCACTGTCAATCAGGATGGTGAGTCTTTCTTACTAATAGTATCCTTTATCGTGATGATCTCACGATGTTCTCCTGTCGTAAGGTGCACTGCAGCCCGTTGCGCCCCCCCAGCCCAATGGTGGCCACAATCAGACAGGTGAACATTGTCGCTATCCAAAGTGTACAGTCACAAGGGTTGGCTGCAAGTGCCAAAGATACATGTGCCGCAAACATTGCCACATAGTGGGTGGTTGTACCTCGGAAGGCCACGCATCTGCCAATGGCATCCCTTCCTTCTCTGCATCAAAGTTTGTACCTCCCTCCAACTCTGCCTTGGATCCAGGCCTACCCGCTCTCTCTGCGATCGACTCCGCTGTATCTTCCTTCTCTATTTTGTCGAACATCAATCCCTCCTTGCATCCTGGGCCATCTGCTCACTCTCTCATTGAGCCTCTTGCTTCTTCCTCTTCATTGGTACCCAACGGTGATCCCTCCTCGCGTTTGGTCCCTACCGCTTGCTCTTTGGTCAATTCCACTGCCTCTTCCTCCTCATTGTTGTCGAGCGTTGGTCCCTCCTTGCGCCCCACCTCACCTCCTTTCTCTTCAATTGAGTCCTTTCTCTGTTCCACCTCGTCGTTGTCAAACACCGATCCATCCTCACATCCTGGCCCTCTGGCTCACTCTGCAGTCGAGTCTGATCCCTCTTCCTCATCTTTGACATCCAACTTGGTCACACCTGGGCCACCACACCTCGTTATCGCTGATGTGTCTATCAACCCCCGCCATACCTCCCAACTCCGTCCTATTTTCGCAGAGCATGTTGCAAGTGTTCATGAGAGGGCTGAGCAGAAGCGTCAATGTGATCAAGCATCACTCCTAGAAAAGCAAAAGGTCTGTGAGCGTGTTCTTGTATTCAGTTTTGCCAAGGTAAGCATGTTCGCTATACATGTTTCTACTAGCAGCTGATGATACTCCCCATAGAACGATGAAGCACCCGTCACTGTTGACTTCCAAGAGGGCTTTGTTTATCCCTATTTCAAGCTTACACATGCAGTACTTGCCGACCTTGAGCTTCTCCGGCTTGGCAGCGGTGACGCGGTCCCCCAGTCTTTTGCGGTTCACTACTTTGATCCTGCACTTGACACTTGGGTCAAGATGAAGACTGATGCCGTTATCGAACTCACAAGACCATCACAGAAGCTGTTCTTCAAGGCCATTGATGTGACCTCCTATCCGCGCTTTGATCATCACTTTAGTTCAGCGGCATTGCACAAACCTAGTAACCCCCGTCTCTCACTCTCACAAGAACGTACCTATGTCAAGCATGCTCAGACCATTATGAAGGCAGGCGCCTTGGGGACTCTCGATGAGTTGTTGGAATTCACATCTGATGAAGATGCGAAGCAGGGTCCCTCACTGCCTACCCCACAAAAACGTCGCAAGAAGTCCAACCAGCCACCACTTCGGTCATTGCGCTGTGATCCTAGTGGTTCTCATGATCTTCAGTCGAGACATGCTCACCTCTCAGACAATGGTATGTACCGGCTGGTCTTTTGAATGCATTGTGCTAACCTTTCACACCAGATGAGGTTATCTCCATCCATGATGACGATAGCATTGCAGCGCCTGACAGTGACCAGCCTGCGCCTCAACTGCCCTCAGCTCGCCTCCTCCCTGGTATTGATTTCACTGAAGCAAAGTTTCCATCTAGCTTTTATGCGATTGACGTCCACACCGGTTTCTCCTTCAAACCACGAGGCAAGCTGACGGTCGAGCATCAATTCAAGCAATTTTTCGGAGTCTGTTGGAAGCCTTCAACCTACTACGATCACAGAGCCAGGTGGTTCAATGCTCCGCGTGATGCAAGGGATAGGGCAGTGGCTGCAGGATATACCGATGCTGGTCGTTATAGTAACTTTTTGGCAGTACACCCTGCCAAGGATGTGGAGCTCAAGGCGGCCAAGCGGAGGCTACGTGCAGCACATCATGATTAGAGCAGAGTACATCCCAATTCCCCTCCTTTGTTGTGTCCACCTTGTAGAGATTCTAATCAATGAACATATGTTTTGGTTCACACCACACAACGCTGCCAGACACCGGTGCACTTGACATGCACTCCACCGGATGCTGGTGCACCTGTCGCACACTACTCTGCCAGACGCTGGTACACTCATTGCGCACTTTGGCACACTCGCTGCACACTCCGCCAGACGCTGGTACACTCCGAGGTCGCCCAGTCCAGCGCACTCACTGCACACTCCGCCGGATGGCACTTCTCACTTAATGCATCAACAATTCATTAGAGGGTAAAAGACAATCAAGTGAATGACTACTAGTAGCTATTTTGCTTATGCAAGCTGAGCATGCAAGTGGTGATCATGGTGTCGTTGATAGTGTGACTGGGGTGGGAACAGGAGCACCAGGGGTTGGTACCCACATGCTGTACAAAAAGGATCTGCAGGTTATACTCAACGACCAATGGTCACATCCGGTCGGAGCCCATGCCGCAGTCCCCATGGGCAAGATGCATAAAGCGACACTGCAGGGGTGTGCACAAACTCGCACGCATTCAGCGAGATGGGTACCTCGAGAGGCTGACGGGAGTGAGCAGGCTGTATGAGGGGGAGGGGCAACACCACAGATGCACTGAGGAGAAAAAGCAAGTGGTATGAAACGAGGGGGGATGAGGACGGGTGAGGGTGAGGGCAAGGGCAAGAACGAGGGCAAGAAAATGAGGGCAGGAACAACGGCGGGTGGCACCAAAAGCAAGCAGTACGAAAAAGGAAGGTGATGCAGTTGTGATGCACTGAGGGAGGAATTAGATAATCAGGTCAGCCTCACTTGGTTCAGTGCCGCTTCAGCTCAGGTTTGTCGGTCGCCGCATTCTTGCCAGCACATCGCTGGCCACCCATCAAGTACTAGTAAGTAAACCCACTAACTACTGATATCTTCCTGCTGATTGCATCATCTGTCCACGTCAGTGTCATACTCACTGCCATCACCACCACCTTCGCTGCCACCCTTGGAACAGGATATCTTCTCGATCTGGTTTTATCAAGAGAAACCGTGGTACAATTGCAATTGCCTAGGTTGCTCTGAGGTTTTGCTTTGGCGCTGCTGGATGACACATGATGAGGACCTTGGGCGGTGGTACACCTATGTAAATTCATTGCCATTTTGTTGTCTTGCTCGGCTGATGCGGCGTAGTGTGACCGAGACGAGGATGGCTGCGACCGCTTTCAATGGGCCCTAGCCACTAGCAATGGAGCTCATACCTCAGCCTCTCTGGCTCAACAACCAAGGTTGGAGGCATGGCCACCGGCATTCCTGTTCAGTCCTCTGCAAACGTGCGAGGACAGTGACCGACAAACACCCTCTATTGAACTTTCTCCTTCACCCCTGCCATCTATTGGTGATGTACGAAAACGTCAAAAGCTCGAGCCACCGCACCATACTATGTCCTATAGGTGATCGACATCATTTTCCAAGTCATCCACAAGTCACTCACATGAGCATGGATCGCCAACTAGACATGCTCCCCAACAGTATAAGCGCCAGCACACACTCCCAGGCTCGCCCGAGAAATCCTGCTCATCTCAGCCTTCCACTGGCCACATACAGAAACGTCAACAGCTTGCACCGATGGACGCACATTACCACACCATATCTCATAGTGAACCAACATCGCTCTCCTCATCGTCTGCAACATGCTCAGGGTTGCATAAGCATAGATCCAGTGCAGCTGTAGCGCCCTTAGTCAACTCAAAGGTAGCAGGGATTCATCCGACGGCAACAGGTCACCATGCAATCAACAATCAGTGGATATGGCCCTTCGACTTCTATGCAGCTGAGATGGATATAGGGTTCAAGAAATGCCGCGAGGAATTGAATAGGCATCGTCCAGTCGAGCAAGTATTTCTCAAGCATTTCGGTGTGAAGTTCGTCAAGTCGACATTCTATGATCATCGTCGCCATTGGTTGAGCGTGGGCTCATCAGTGCGTCATAGGTACATTGATTATGGGCACACGGAGGATGGCTGCTGGTCGGCATTTCTGCGTGAGCAGATCAAAGGTCGTTGAGCGATAATACTATATGGATGTGGTTTTTTATCATATGTATGCTCGCTTTGTTGTACCTTAGTAAACTGGGTTTGTGCCACAATCATCAGACATTATAGAACAGGAAACACAGATGAGACATAGACAACTCTATTGACATGTGGCAAAGAGGATAGATGGGCAGTTATACAGGCCAATTACTAGGGCGAAAGCCTTGCTTATCTAGCTTGGCTCTAGTGACACGATTGTGGCGCAAGATCATTTGATCTAGAAAGAAATCATATTTGTCCACGAGCATCTCTCTGCAGATGGCATGATAGCCCCCGATCCATATGTTGGTCTGTTCTGCGATTGATGAGTTGAAGAACCAACCTTTACCATCTTCACTGGTCAACTCGGGGAATGCTGTAGGGTTGCAGTTTTCCTGACAAAAGATATGTGTGACTTTGTGCTTGGACTTGAAATGAAATACGTCAACAGTAAGACCGATGTTGGCAAAGTATGGGTCAGATTTGACATGTTGGGCGAGGGAGCAATTGTTGTCAAAAAATATGTGGTCTGGCTTGATGGCATCGATTCGAAAGGTTCGCTTGAGGAATTCCTTCATAATGGATGTGATGGGCTTCATGGGCGACACTACAAGAGACTTTGACTTACAGCTACACTAGCAACACCCTCTGCGCTGAACATTGTGTCTCGCCCAAGGATCATGCCGCATGGGGCGACAGCAAGCTGTTCATTGTGGGTCCTTGAACGGGTGAATTTGGCGCGTATTTTCTTGTGGGCCTTTGCTGGAGTAGATGTACTATGTTGATCGCTGGCTTCCATGTCACTGTCGGTAGTGATGTGTCCGCTTGGATCAATGTCAAACGTTTCTTCATCAATGTCGAAGGCCACAAGCTGGGACAGGGCCCTGGTATTTGAAGAGTGGCTACTTGGATAGGCTTCACGAGCACGTTGGAGGCAGTCACGAAGCTGGAAACGTGATTGCCCTTTCTCCTGATAGAGGGATTCGATAGTCTGATGCTCTGGGTCGGAACACGTCAGCTGGCCCTGGACCACCTGCTTGTTACAATCGACGACTGCACAAATATCTTCAAGATGAGCGTGGGATGGGCAAAATTGGTCTCGGTTGCTTTTCAGTGGCACATGGCAGTTGTGCCTGCTACAGCATGGGTGGCCGATGCAAACACCATCAGTGACGACAACAGAACATTTGCGATTGACTAGAAGCACATGTCAGCGACAACAAACATCCTTAGAAAAGGAGACGTGACTTACTTTGGCCATCCGCATCAGAGAACCAGCATGTGCACTTGTCACAGAAATGAGTCACCTCCGGCAGGCCATCAATTCGCATACATTGGTTTCGCGCTTGAACAAGATCGGTGAACCGATCCTTTTGATCGCCCGAGTGCTTGACAATGAGATACTCTTGGCGCTCTACCACGTCTTCAAGCAGAGAGTAAAGTAGAAAGGCTGACCAGACATGTTCGGATGAGAGTGTAAACCCAAACAACCAGTTTGGTGGGGGCTCGTTGGATTGAGCCATTGACGTGTTGTAAAAGTGGGCACAGGCTGTGGCAGAGGTCCTTCAAGTGAACGGGTTAGCAAATGCGAGGTCAACAGGATCGAGTGACACGAGCATACCAATTATCCATCAATGCCAGCCACATTTCAATAACTTGCCGTTCTATGAATTGATGTTCGCTGATTTGCACAACATCAGGGATCCCTCCATAGTAGGTGCGCTCACCCTTGGAGACCTTGAAGTTGTGATGGTAATTAATCTCACATGCTGGGTGATCATCAAACAATATAAATGGCCAAATGACAACTCAGATGTACCTTTACAAGAGAGGTGTATGGAGTAGACAGGGAGTGGGCCATTCGCGACAGTATACAATACACACTGACGTTGCTGTGCATGCATCATGCGCATTCCCTTGAGCGTGCGGGGACAGTTGGGCGTTGAGCAAAAGTGAGACGGTGGGTAAAGGGTTCGTGCAGTAAATCCATGCGGTATACCATGTTTGTGGAAGGTAGACAGCGGAGGATGAAGCAGAGACACAATACCATGCGCATGCCAGGCTACATCCTTGAAGGCCAACCAGCACACCAGCACAGTATTTTCAGGGAGGTGACACGCTTGAGAGAGGAAGGCCTGTATGGAACGTGGGAGTACATCCGGGGCAGCACCAGGTGAGTGGTCAGAGGGTTGAAGAAGGAGAATGTCGTTCTTGAGGGCAGTGGCACTTGCAAGGAACAAGAGCAGGCAGTCAACAGGAGTCGAGGATAGGGTAGGATTGGCAGCAATGAT
>JBBPQV010001050.1:0-12963 GCA_038092675.1 Boletus rufocinnamomeus | reverse complement strand
GCTACTTTATATATGTTACAAGTTGGCGCACGGACCATAGGGTCCATGGGAATGACTACTGTGTATAGATAAATGAAAGAAGGGTTCGTGAGAGAAGAAGAATGATGATGAGAAGAAAGAAGCGGAAATTAATAAGGCATGTGTGCAGCATGTTAGTCTAGACCATAGGTCACGTGTAGTTTCCCACGGTCATGTGCACATCACATGACTTCGAAGTCTGAAGGTTTTGTAAAGTAGTGCGCGAGTGCGCTTAAGTTAAAAAGTTTGAAAATATGGTATATCATAACAGTCATGCCTTGTGCTGCATCAATTATATGACCTATGACCTCTGTTATGAGACAGACACCATATGTAAACCCTTCCACTGATCATCACAATATAATGTTGTTAGCTGGCAAGCCTGCTCCAGGCTCAGAATGCCACCCATTTAGTTACATATGCCCATGTGCTGGGCATCTGTCATGCAAACATTATACTCATTGGCCCAGGATTGCAAGATTATCAGTCAAGACAACTGGATTTCCTATGGGTATGATTGTTTGAACTTCTGAAATCACCCACTGCAATGGGCTGGGAACAATACAGTATATCCTTGACAAGACAAGATTTGTATCAATGCACTCAACAAATGCTTTTGGATTTGTCAATGCAGTGGATCTTTTTTGATGCTGTCATCTCATGCCAGCATTTGCCAATGGAAGGCTACACCCTGATTGCATTGCTGCATCTCAACTTGCCAGTGATGCCAATGATTGGAAATATTATTATATCAACAGGTATGGAATAATGTCAGAAATTTCCATTCTTGGTTGCCACCACTTGGAAGCGCTTGAAAGGCCGCAATTTACCGCCAGTATTACAATAGCCTTCCAAGACTACCCAAAATTCCCACAAGTCAATTGGAAGCCAGCGGATTCCAGTTCCAAGAAGGTGCCAATATGGTTCCATGAGTGCCTGATGCCAGCAGACTGATTTTGAGTTTCAAGCTCTTCCAAGTCTTCGGTGGGGCTTGGAAGTTGATTTAAACACTACCAATGTCATTCCAACCAAATTGAACAAATTTGAATCAATTTCAAGCAGTACAGACATGTTTGGATTGAATTCTAGCTACTAGTTATAGTTCCAATATTCCTGTAGCTCCACATCGCCTGTCTTGTCTCCCCCCAATTTCATCATGTATGCAAAACTAAGGGGGAATTCATAGCAGTAGTAGTTATGAGCAGGGACTGGCTTGGGTGCGATGAACAGCACCGCACTAGGAGGTGGATGTTGCAGTGGTGGAGATGCTGTCATCAGGAGTGGAGGCACTGCTGGAAGGGCAGGGGTTGCAGGAGGAGAGATGTTGTTGTTGAGAGGAGCGGAGATATCACTGGGAGGGTGAAAGTTGCAGTGGGAGATGCCATTGTCGAGAGGAGTGGAGATGTCGCCAGGAGGGTGGAAGTTGCAGCGCAAGATGCTGTTTCTGAGCGGAGGTACCACTGGAAGGATGGGCATTGCAGGAAAGATGCAATTGTCGAGAGGAGTGGTGGTATGCTCAGAGGGTGGAAGTTGCCAGTGCAGTGGGAGAAACGCCGTTGTCAAGACTTGGAAGAGTGGAGGTATTGCTGGGAGGGTGGACATTGTGACAGTATAGGTGAACAATGAGGTGGAGATGAGGGACCACTGGCAGGATTGGCATATGTCAGTGTATAGTAAAGCAGGGAGAAGTGCTGGTTACCTGATGGCGAAATCCAAGGGAAGACAAAGAACTGGAATATGAAATCTAGGGTCAAAACTTGAAAGAAATTAGAAAGTGACCAGGTGGCACTAATTCGTGAGCTTACGAGTGATAATGTTCCACGAAAGTGGTATCCTGGACAAATTGCTCACTGTAACTGTAATCCACATTGGAGGCAATTAAACGAGGGTCAGCTTTGATGACTTGAGTAAAAATTTATCGTTGATGGAGTAGGGTTCTTACGCTCAATGGCATTGCCAACAGTGGCAGAAATGCCAATGGATTCAGCCAATGCTGACTGGGCTCAAAGATGGTTGAGGGAGTAGAAAGCGCACAGAACCAACTTGGAACATTATAGCTGCTTATCAAACTGTTTGGCTGTATGTACAAGGTGGCTGTCGACTTCCTAATCAGGCATTGACCCTTGCAACGCACTTTCAATGCACTTTCAATGTGCTGGCCTTGAGCTGTATTAGTTGTAATCGTTATTCATGTCCATGCAATCAAAACAATCAAATGACATTTATTCATTAGCATGAAAAATGAAACTCAAAGTGATCAAGTGTGATGAGATCAACAAAGCAACAGAGATGAGAGTACTTTCCAGGAAGGAGAATTATGAAAGGCATGACGAATCGACAATCTGCTACATAGCGTGAGGACGTTACTTAGCACCCTTCTTGCTCCAAGTCCTACAACCCTCAACTGCTACCACTCCTTCAGCTGCAGTATTCACCTTGCTGCACTTGGACTTCGCTTTAATCTTCATCTGGGGCACATCAGCAACAGCACCCAGTTTGTGGTCGTTACGGATGGGAGCCGGGGTGACTAACGGGGCTGGGGCTGAGACTGATGCAGGGGCTACAGCAGTGGCACCTCACTGCATAGATTGGCCTGTAGTGTGGCAGCAAAGACTTGGTCAGCAGGTCCAGGGACAGCAAGAGCAGCAACTCCAATGGGAGGAACAGGGGCAGAGGCGGGGGCAGGCATGCCAGCAGGAATGGGGGCGGGAACAGCGGGAACAATGGGAACAGTGGGAACAACGGGAACAGCAGGAACAATAGGAACAGCAGCAGGGGTGAGAGGGGCAGCAGGGGCATGAACAGCAGGAACCAGGACAGTGACAGTGGGAACAGCAGCGGGGGCAAGAGGGGCAGCAGGGGCAGGAACAGCAGGAACCAGGGCAGGAACAGCAGCAGGTACAGGAATGGACACAGGAGCAGGACCGGCATTTTGTAGGGAAAGATCTTGCATGACAGCTGAAATAGAACTTGGTCGTGCTTGCGCAGACCCTTGGGGTGTTGTACCCGCTGCCACTGCCGAGACCGGGGTGCCTTCGAGCATTGCACGCTCAAATTCATCTTCCCAGTCATTTGGCTGCATTGGTTGGCCAACGGATGAGCCAGCATGTTCCAACGAGCTGTCAGGAAATAGGCCGTCATTGAAAAAATGGAATACATCTTGGGCCCAGGGAGTGCCAGTGAGCAGGCATTGACAATAGAAGTTGTGGTACTAAAGGTATGGAATGCCAGATTTGTCTCCATTCTTCGCCACCAGTTCTTTGTCACCAGATAATATAAAGACCCCCTATTGTAGAGCTTTGTTAGTCAAGCTCGTAACGAGGGTGAAAGTAACATGCCACAATAGCCACAGCAGCAATCATCCCAGCAGTGGTGTGTCGCAACTCCCAGATCTTGCCCTTGGTCTTTGGGCCAGGTGCATGGCTTTGAGAAAGGGACGATTTGCCAAACAGCACGACCTTGAGAATCTACGGGATGAGGGTAATAAGTATATGCATGTGATCAAAACTTGTTTGAAGATCAGACTTACCTTGATGAGTGTTGCAGATTTGAGGAACGTCATTGGATGCAAATTTCCGGGATCAGGGAATAGTACTGGTGCGAACTTCGTGTATTGGCCGTGTGGCCCATAGTGATGTGCCAGGCCTGGCTTCAAGCCCCGAGCTTGGCCAAGCTGGACTTTGTGTAGAGCTTCCGCAGCCTGAGGGCCCAGGCTTCCTTTTTTGTCAGGCCACGAGCCAGGGGCTAGGCCGGGTCTCCATGCTTGATAATCTGGCATTTACCGTCAGAGTTAAAATTTTCAACAACGCCCCCAAATACTTCCATTGCAGCCAAGATGAACACTGAATTGAGTAACGAAGACCCAGGTGCACGGCCTAAATAGGCAACGTTCCCATTGGCAAAGCTACGGGATGCCGAGAACGCAGCCACACAGGAGCTTCGCTCGCACCAACACACCCAATCGGGTCACCCTGGGCAAGACAGTGTGCCCACCTCACCTTCTGTTACGACCGCGTAACAAGTGACACCAACGTGTGTCAAGTTCCTAGCGCCTAGCTTCCGATCTGCGGAAGGTTCTAAGTACGACTAGTCCCACCGTGACTAGCGTCGAGTGTATACTCTTCTGAGGACGAAGAGTACGATGAGGAGAGGGAACCAAGACCAGTGGCGAGAGGAGCGAGCCAGCTGGGAACCTAAGCACACGGTAGATTGTGTAGGTTAAAGTTAGAGAGTAGATACAGGCGGAGCGTGAATATATATACTGCCTGAAGGCATTTAGGGCAGGTGAGACTAAATAGGTAATAGGACTTCAGGGGAGGCACTAAGTGAATGGTGAGGTAAGAAACGCGTTGTGTATAACAAGCACGTGACAGAATGGGGCAGTGTCCTCGGAGCAAACAGGAACGGAGAGAATCGGAAGGAAATATGAAATGTGGAAGGAAACAGAACGGAGTTAAAAGAAGGCTGTGTGCTCGGAGGAAGTCGGGATGGGTTGGAAGTCCGCGAAGGCTTCGTCAGATAACTTGTATTCCTGGAGAGACATGATGATGTCATCCCACAAGGACGACTCCAGGTAGTCCAGCAACAAGGATGAAGGGGAAAATAAAGGGGGGGTATCACCACTCATAACACATGAACTTGCTTGGGTGGAATAACCAGTATTCCAGTGTTATTGGTCTTTGTGCTAACTGTGTGGTCTTCTCATCAAGATAGAGCATCAGCTTTATCCATTGTTATACCTGCCTTATATAACCATTTGAAATTGAATCTGCTAAGGTACTGGGCCCATCTGGCTTGGCAACAATTAAGATCTTGGTGTTTTATAAACCATTGAAGGTTAGTGTGATCATTCCATATCTCAAATTCATGACATGTGCTTTTAAAGTAGTAACACCATTGTTCTAGGCTATGAATGACACTAAGGATTTCTTTATCCATCACAGGGTAGTTCCATTCTTCTGACATCATACTATGTGAAGAGAATGCAATGGGGCATCATTTGCTGTTTTGTTCTATAGAGAGTACAGCTCTGGTTGCATAATCAGAAGCATCCATTTCTAGTTGGAATACTTTGTCATTATTGAGGTAAGCAAGAATAGGACCAGTGGTTAATCAATGTTTGAGTGTGTCAAACATGGTCTGTTGTACCTCAGTCCATTTGAAGTGTATATCCTTCTTGGTAAGATCATTCAAGGGTCTTGCTACTTGTGCATATCCTTCAATGAATCTTCTATAGAAATTTGCTAGACTGAGGAAACTGTGGACACCTTTTACTGTTTTGGAAACTGGCCATTCCTTAATGGCTTTGACTTTCATGTTATCCATCTTTATCCCCTCTCTAGAGACTATCATGCCAAGGAATTCCACTTCTTGAACACTGAAGGTGCATTTCTCTGGTTTTGCAAACAAGTTGTGATCCTGGAGGCATTTCAATACTTCCTTTATGATTCATTCATGCTCCTTGATGTCATTGGTATTCATAAAGATCATTAGATCATCAATGTAGACAACCATTACATCAGACATGTTGGAGAAGATGTCATTGATTATGGTTTGGAATATGGCAGGGGAATTGCATAAGCCAAAATACATTATGATTGTATTAAGAATGGATAACTCTGAGGGGTGATCAAACTCTGGAACTCCAGAGTTGTCTCATCAGACAGGACTTGGCTTCACTGTGTGTGGTGCACCCTTGTCAGGAGTCCAGGTTTTGTCCTGGAATTTACTAGGGGTCAGAGTTGGACTTAAGATGTTCTAGATGTCAAGTTGAGTGGAGGGTAACAGAGGAGAGTCTTTGAAACTGAAGCAGAAAGGAGAGGAGTTAAGCTAAGTTGATATTCCAACTAAGGATTTACAGGAACAGTATAGAGAGCTTATATACATTGGAGGTACATGGGATTAGTAACAGAATGGAGTTTGGTTTGTAAGTATGTTGGAATTATTATTCCATATATGGTACTTACAGATTACATAAGTGTTCATTACATCGCACCACAGTAGTTTACCTTTACTTTAGTGACTACTAAAGTATTCTACAAAGTGTTACGCCAAGTAACAATAGAACACCAACAAGTAGTTGGAGTTTGTGTTACAAACCCCATTTTCTCACCCCTTTCTTTTTCTAGTCACATGACCCTTTCACACTTTCACAATCATGTGACCTTATCTTTTCTCATTACATGACCATGTGAACCAGGTCTAGACCTGCAACACATGTCAACTTCATGTATTTAATCTCCATCAGTCTAGAATGTCTAGCACTGCCTCCTATTAATCTCTGTCTATATTACTCATCATAGTTTACTAATACTCACATGATTCATCATTACATAGCCTCATGTGCATGGACCAGCATCATAATAGATACAAACATGTAAAACGTATATATACCTTGAATCCAATGCCCCAAGAACTCTAGTCAAGTTCTTGTTTGGATTCCCTCTCAACTATCCTCTTTGCTCTACAGTCAGTCTGCATGATTGAGTGACCCAAGTCATTATTTGATTTGAGGTTGCCAACATAAGAACTTGACTAGTTTCACTTCCATCACTCAATCCTCTACTCTTCTTCATCATTACACACAGCCCCTAGTGTTAAAGGGAAAAACAGCCGGACTTGAGGCTTAATGAGATCTACCCTTATCATTTTACCCTTCTTGTGCACTTGTGCTACACGTTTTCTTTTTACGTATACCTACCCTATATGGATGTGAAGGCACTTAGCTATCTAGGGCGGTGCAGCACTGAGCTCGAGCACTTTTAATTGGTTTAAACACTGGTGCAAAACCCTTCAGACTTCTTTTTACTATGTGTGAGTGTCTTTGTGTGGCACACTTTTTTACCTACATTTACCCTATACGTTGTTGAGGTGCAAGAGCAGTACTGTGCCCACCCAACTTCGTATTACAATATTTTCTATGGCGAAGTCAAGAAGGTTTGACTTGATTTGCACCTAGTGGAGTGAGCAGATCCTCCTAGGATTTTTACGTTACACTTTTACAGATGATCAAAGCCAAGGATATCACAATCCTCATCAAGAAAAGATCTCCTTCTCCCTACAAAACCTTTGAGTTCAACAAAGACCCAAACAATGCCATCAATATCAAACAAGAAGAAGAATTCCCACCTCACTTCTTCAACTTCCTATGTGCAGGCTTTATCTGAGCCAAAGAAGACTTTCACCCATATGAAGCAGAAGCCTGGTTTGTCTTATGACAACTAGAACAAGAATTAGCCCAACCTGTCGTTCAGAGAACCAGCAGGACATTATGAGACAAACGAGGATTACAAAAGCCCTCAGCACTCCCCACCATCCTCACCAACCCCACGCCAACAAATGATGTCCACAGATGCTGCACGCATCACTGCACTTGAGGCATAGCTCCTGGCCCTTATGAACCAGCTGCAGCAGCTCAGCAACAGCGGCGTGCAAAATACCAACACTGAGGTGAAAATCTCAAAGAAGGTTGAAGTAGTTCCCGACCCAAAACTATATGACGGAAGCTACAACAAATTTGACAAATGGATGATTCGTCTCCACATCTATGTAGATGCAAACTTAGAAATCTTCAACACCGATAAAAAGAAGGCAATTGCTATGCTTTCCAGAATTGGGTCAAAAGAAGGAAAGGACAAAAACAGAGCTGGCATGTGGGCCCAAAACCAGCTCTCCAAATATATGAAAGGATCCCTCCACATGTGGCCCAACGATGACAAACTCATGATGTTGTTAAAAGACCGTTTTAAACCCAGCATGGATGCCGGCAACACAATGGACCAACTCACACGTATGAAGCAAGGTCCCAAGGAACACACTGAGTCTTTCCTAACTCAGTGGGTCACACAGTACGAAAGGTCTCAATGTGGAGACAACATGGGAGTTTACGTCCTAGAAAAGAACATCCGCGACAAGATCATTAAATATATTTTTGTCAATGGCCAAAGGAAGAAGTACGTCACCCCGTACTTAATCAAAATCAAGAAGACTGGGAATCTTCTTGAATCATTTGCTCTATGGAGCAACCAAGGACGAGTCTGGCAGAACCAGATACAAGGAAGCTCCTCAGGAGCGCATACTTACAGCAGCTGTGGCAACCCCATGGACATTGATGCTGTATGCACCAGCAAAGGCAAGTGCTTTAACTGCCAAGGACTACACCTTGTTAAGGACTGTCCACAACCCAGAAAGGAATGTGGAGAATGCAAGTTCCTTGGGGGTGGGCATAGCAGAAGGTGCAGCAAGTATCACAACATATGCATGAATACGAGTGATTCATCTAGCACAAATGAGGATGCTGGAAAGGGAGCTGGGACCAATGCAAGAATGAAGCAGGTCACAGCTATGGACTTCAAGGCCACAAAGGCCTATTTTGCAGACTTCTTGGCTAACAAGTGGGAAAAGAGTAAAGTCGCTGAATAAACCAGGTGTTCAGTTGACTACGGACAAAAAGAAAATAGATAATCATACAAAAAATAGTTTTTCTGTACTTTCCTCCTACATCGAAGATGGAGAAGAAGAACATGAGTTCTTCAACTCCCAAAATAGGACTTTATTTAACGATACAAACAATGAACTTTCTACTTCTCAAACCCAGACTGGATCTCATGAAAGTGAGCTTGCTGCAGGGGAATGCAGGCTTAATTCAGTCAAGAAAAATATATATAAAATTATGAACAATGATATTTATGAAACCCCAGAACGGATCTGTCTCAGATCTGTTAAAATAAAATGAGAAATCAATCTTGAAATCAAGGTGGCTTCGGCCACAACCAAGTACAAAATGCATGAAACACACACGCTCCTAGACAGCGGAGCTAACGGCATTTTCATAGATGCCAAATGGGCCAATGACAATAAACTTTCGCTTATGAAACTCACATGACCCATACCTGTATTCAACATGGATGGAACAAAGAATTCCACAGGAGACATTTCTCACACCATGGAAATCATCATCGATTACCAAGGACATCATGAGAACTAGTAGCAGAAGTAACCGATCTGGGAAAGAACCCAGTAATTTTAGGATACACATGGCTGTCCAAACACAACCCAGAAATCAACTGGCAAACAGGCTCAGTATGACTCACATGTTGTTATGCTTGACCCGGGTAGGGGCGAGCATAGCCCTAGAAAGCCTTGTTCAAGGTGAGGATGGAGGCTTCTCGAGGGTTGATACGAGACAGTGACGTTTGGAGAGTTCAAGGACAATGAAGGCTATTAATTAGGGAGATCAAGACTAAGGTACATAGGTATGAGGATACGGTTTAAATAAGTACACTAGCCGAGCACAGACCAGGCCAATATTGGCAAGAGGAGGGCAGAGGGGAGGTCTGGGCGAAGGGCTAAGGTCAAGGGTAAATGTGGTCTAGAAGACCGGGCGAAGGGTGAAGACGAGAGCAGTCAAATGTAAACATACATGGTTAAATGACGATCTAGGAGATCGGGGCAAATGACAAATAAGCTAAGTAAAGGGGATGGTCTAGATGACCAGGATGAAGGGTGAATGTTCTGGTAAGGTAATGAACAAGGCAATGGGGATTCCCCATGCAAGAGAGGTACAGCGGGCAAGGAAGAAGAAAGACAAAGAAACAAAGGAAAAAGAGATAGGGGCAAGCATACCCCGGATAAGTTGTAACACACGTTGTCCGCGGACATGCTACCTCTTATCCAACAGACCCATATGTGTCAGAACCCTAGAAGAAAGGGAAATGAACGACATGCCATACATCTACCATCGACTAAAGAAAGTAATGACTGAGCAGCAGCAAAGCATGCCGGTTACTGAGAAGACCATGGAGCAGATGATTCCCAAGGAATTCCACCAATTCCTAGACATATTTTCCAAAAAGCACTTCAAAAGGATGTCCAAAAGAAAACCTTGGGACCATGCAATAGATATGAAGCCAGGATTTAAGCCTAAAAAGGGAAAACTTTACCCTATGTCTGTCAAGGAACAAAAGGAAGTTTCCTATTTTGTAGACAAACAATTACGAAAAGGCTACATCCGACCATAAAAATCTCCACCAATGTCACCAGTCTTCTTTATTCCAAAGAAAGACGGAAAGAAACAAATGGTACAAGATTACCAATATCTAAATGAATGGATGGTAAAGAACAATTATCCACTACCAGTGATCTCCCAATTGGTTGACTGATTGCAGGGTGCAAAATTGTTCACAAAAATGGATCTCAGATGGGGATACAACAACATATGCATCAAAGAAGGCGATGAATGGAAAGGTGCCTTTGTTTGTCATAGGGGAAGCTACAAACCATTGGTCATGTACTTCGGTCAAATCAATTCCCCAGCCATGTTTCAGGCCATGATGAATGACATCTTCCATGACATGCAAGCAGTCGTCATTATATATATAGACAACATCCTTGTGTTCACAAAAAATGAGAACCAAGAGGAACATGATGCAATCGTTTTAGAAGTCCTCAAACGTCTCCAAGAAAACGATCTATTTATAAAACCGGAAAAATGCACATTTTGTACCAAGAAAATCAATTTCCTAGGCATGATTGTCTTGGAAGAAGGAATCGAAATGGAATCCAGCAAAGTAGAAGCCATACAAAAATGGCCAGTTCCCACGAACATAAAAGGAGTACAGAGTTTCCTCAGACTCACCAATTTCTACAGGCGATTTACATATTAAATATTTCTCTATTGTGGCTAGACCACTAAATGACCTCACAAAAAAGGATCTCACATGGAGATGGACAGAAAAAGAACAAAATGTGTTTGACACACTGAAAGAAGCTTTTATTATGGCTCCCATCCTCGCCTACCCAGATAACAATTGCCAATTCCGGTTAGAATGTGATGCCTCAGACTTTGCAACAGGAGCAGTACTATCTATAGAAAAAGAAGGAAAATGGCATCCAGTAGTGTTCTCATCACACTCCATGACAGCAGAACAAAGGAACTACCCGATTGCCGACAAAGAAATGCTTGCTATTATTCACACACTCAAACAATGGTGTCACCACATAGAAGGTGCTGAGAAATCATTCAAAATTTGGACAGACCACACCAATCTCCAATACTTTATGAAATCTCAAGATCTTAATTGACGACAAGCAAGATGGGCACAATATTTATCACGTTTCAACTGTGAACTTATTAAGAAACCGGGAACCTCCATGGGAAAAGCTGACGCACTCTCATGAAGAGAAGATCACACTGTGGGAATAGACCAAGACAATAAAGGAGTCATGGTCATACCTGCAGAACGCATACAAGCAAACAAAGTAACTTATATCCACGGAGAAGAACAAAAGATCTTAGATTGGGTGAAGACCACACAATCAACACTACGCGATTCAACCCTTTTAGGATTTGAAATTGATGAAGAAGGTTTCGCTAAGCTAAATGGAAAAATCTACGTGCCTGGGGATGAAAGTAATCTCTGCCAGGATATTATTGAACTCTATCATGACTCCACATTAGCCAGACATGGTGGCACAGAGAAGACTCATGAGTTAGTCTCATGCTACTATACATGGGAAGGCATACGTAAACAAATAACGGACTATTGTTCCTGATGCGAAAGATGTGCTTGGATGAAACCAACCACACGGCCTCCGGCAGGCAAATTACATCCCAATCCTATTCCCAAGGGTCCCTGGCAGGACATCTCTGCTGACTTCATCATGGACTTACCCACTTCCAATGGCTACAACAGCATTCTCGTGGTTGTGGACAGATTTAGTAAAGAAGCAGTATTTATTTCCATGGTTAAAATGATCACCAGCCTGGGAACTGCTAAACTATATCAAGACAACGTGTGGAAAATGCATGGCCTCCCACAATCTATAATTTCCGATTGCAGCCTGCAATTTTCAGTGCAAGTAATGAAGGATCTTGGCAAAATGCTTCAGATCGACTTACACATGTCTATGGCCTTTCACCCCCAAATGGATGGACAAACAGAATGTGTTAACCGAGACCTTCAGCAATATCTACATCTCTACACCATGGAAAAACAAAAGGAATGGTCAGAATGGCTAGCCCTTGCACAATTCCAATACAACAACAAGGCCCACTCCACTATGGGCAAATTCCCTTTCCAAATCACACACTCATATTCACCACGCATGGGAATTGAACCTAAAGAAAATGTGAAAGCACCTGCCACTACGGCATTTGCCAAGGATTTCACACAAACTTTAGCTGATGTGAAAACTTCTCTCTCTAAAGCACAGGACACAATGAAGGCACAAGCCAACAAACATAGATCAGAAGTGCCTGTTTACGAAAAGGACTCACAAGTGTGGTTATCTACCGAACACTTGAACCTAAAGGAAACCTGCCAATCACGTAAATTAACGGAAAGATGGTTAGGCCCCTATAAAGTTCTTGAAATGGTAGGAGACAATGCTGTAAGGCTGAAACTCCCACACTATATGAAAATTCACCCAGTGGTAAATATATGACAGGTCAAACCATACAAAGAACGACTTTCAAATCAGAAACTCCATAAACCCAGACCAGTATCAGTAACAGATGAAGGAGATGAAGAATTCAAAGTTGATTATATTATGGCATCTTGACTAAAGGGTCGAAAATTAGAGTTCTTAGTTCACTGGAAAGGATACCAGGAAGAAGACCAAACATGGAAAATAGAAGGCAACCTTTCTCATGCTAAAGAAGCAATCGGCAACTTCTATAAAAAGAACCCACAAGCACCACGACAACTACAAATGATGCAAATGGTGTTTATACAGTGGCTCAAAAAAGTGTCCCAATGTTTGGCTATTTTGCAAAGAGTTCATATTTGCAAGAGACTCAAAAGGCGTTAGCTCTAGCCCTTGCAGGGTCATCAATAGCCCTAACCCTTGCCCTGAATCTGAGCCCTTGGTCATGTGATTTGGTTGCCATGGCACTGAGATATAACCATATTAAAATGACATGTCATTGGGACACTTTTTTGAGCA
>JBBPQV010001049.1:0-12971 GCA_038092675.1 Boletus rufocinnamomeus | reverse complement strand
AACGACCTCGTCGTTACTGTTGCCTCGTCTGCTACAAGAGCCGCTGGCGGCGCCTCGAAGTAAGTTAGAATCCCTGTTCCTGCGCTGGAAGGTGTTGAGTTTCGATCCATGCTGGAATCGCCCCGTTGATACAGTTAGCTGACCACAGCTTCACCAGGAACCCCACCGGATAGGAAAGATATGCTCTCTCACATTTCTCACAGTTACTTCAAACTACTTCCTACACTTGGTGTCGCGAGAGCAAGCGGCCGACATGTATAAATATCTCCAAGGTGCTTTTCTGGTGGCTTCGTCTGTCGAGTTTGCTGAGTCCCGTCAGCCCCACAGTACTTCAATGGTATGTCATAAATGCATTGTCGGTGGTCTACCATATTTGCTAATGTACTTGACATAGCTGCTAGAATGGCAATCTTGGTACAAGCCCGTGCATTCATTCATGGGCAGAATAACCCCTAATCCGCTGTCCTATACCAGATTGTTGATTATGCTATCACGATCGAAGACGAGGTAATGATTTCCCAATCAGTAGTGAGGGCTTCTCAAACGATTGAGGGTACGCTGGATATGGGGGTGGCCGTGGGACATGATACGGGTCATCTTCACGATCTCCAGATATATACCATTTATTGGAGTGGGTTTGGCGGCATACTGTGCGTATTGATGCTCTCAAATTTCGCCATATCTCTCACCAACTGACCAGTTGTTTTTCGCTCGAATTGGATGGTAACGAGACAATATGCCGCAACGGCGATATATTTGGCCTGACATATGAGATAGCCTTGTTCTTTCAGTCTTGAAGCGAACAGTGAGTGCCTGCAAAAACTTGGTCACTGGGAAATCGTGGAATCAACAGCGTCCCCGTAGTTTTCCATGTGATCGGCATCGTCGCTTCTGAGAGCAAGTCCCATCTAGTTGCTAGATTCAAACGCAGCTTGAACTCTTTATAGTTCTCTTGCTCCTTCGAACCATGCCTTCTGGAAGAGAGACAAACGAGTGCTATATGGACTTCTCGTGTACGGAACGGTACGGATCTTGGCTGCGTGCTCGTGGTTGTTGGACTGAGGAAACGTAGGTCATCATTGCGGGTGCTCTCACTTTCAACATCATGCCAATTCGTAGTCTCCTCCCTGGTGGTGGGTAGGCGATCCCCGAGAGAGATTAAAAAATATATGAGTCCCTAGGAAGAATCCATCGGTTGTTACTCGATGTCGTCGCGCAACGGCGACTTTGTGTCCGCGCTGGTATTCGCATTCGAAAATAGGTGAGTAAGACGGTCTTCCTCAGCGTCAGAAGCGTCTTCACTGTGAACCTGCCCATCGTCTCAGTGATATTGATCCTCACGGCATACAGACAATACCATGATTACCGACACGTTCACGTTCGCAAGTCAGTCATATACACGCTCTGCTTTGATAGCATCGTCTATGTATCAGTCGTGAGTTGTATGGCCTCTATGCCCTTGTACAATTCCGTGGATTGGTCATTGTCCGCACGAACAGTCATCCCAGATGCAGCATTTCCGGTCGGTCGTCCATCATGGCATGAATGGCTCGAGGGGTTAAGATTACGCACAGATCTAGTACACAGAGCTGCTAGACATGCGCGTCTACCTGTCAACGACATTCAATCGTGTTCTCAGCTAACTATTGGCCCCGTGTTCCGTACCATACTGGATTATTTAAAGACCACACATAGGTCACGTTCCACAGCGTCCTCGCATCCAGAATCATGTTCCACCTACGCAAAAGCACGCACGGGGTCCAAGTAGACGATGCGTCGAGCGGACCCAGCTCGATGGCCGTGAGCGCATTGGAATATTGCGTACCATGGAAGTTGGAGTCGCAGGGAGGAACGAACGCGCGCAGGCCAGAACGGGTCGACGATGGATAGTGGGAGTAAGTGCACAGATGACATTGTCGATGCATAGCGAGGAGACTACTAAAGCGCCATCGTCGACCCTTTTACTTCATATTTAGTCTCGAAGTTATCGTGGCCTGAATGGGTGCGGAGCTCGAGACTATCGGCATTGCCGTTTCTCCACTACGCGTTCCAATGGATACGTGTTTATCCTACTATCAGCGGGCAAAGGTGCTACAGTAATGACTCGGATGTCAGCGGTACCCGTTCCATGGGCTAGATCCGCCTTTCGTTAACCCTCAACGACGGAACACATATCTATCATTTCTGCTTGGTGTCATATATATACAGATAATTGCTGAGACGCGAGCGTGAACAAAAGCGTACGTACCCGCGTCTGCACGGCACCAAAAGATCAACTTTCGGTCCCCTGCCAACCTTCGGGTTCGAAAACATCTAGCTAGGTAGTATGCATAAAGAACGCGATTACATAATGTACTGAAAAAGCCCAAAGTCCTTCATAACTCATTCAGAACTCAGTTCCACCACCAAATTCACACTCATCAACACCACATACGCAAAGATCGTAAACATCCCCCACCGTCTCGAAAGAACGTACCCCTTCATCGGGACAACCACCAACGTCGTCACCAATAATATCAACAGCCCGATCGTACTCGTGATCAGCGTGGGCGTGAAGTGGAGGTGGTAAGGAGTTCCGCCGGACTCGTGGATGACGTAGGTGCCGGAGATGCCGATGCCGAGGAGGATGTTAACCATGGGGCCGCCAAAGCAGGCGGAGAAGGCCATCATGGGGGCAAAGACCTGTACATAGGGATGTAGGTGGTAAGTGTGGGTGTATAGAGTGCATGCGAGGGAAACGTACGGCGACGCTCGTGTTGGCAACGAGATCGGCGAGCGAGTTACCAACGGCGAAGATCGTGAGACCGATGATGGCATCTGAAAGTCCAAAGATGAACCCAAAGGTCTAGAAAAGTAGAGGCGCGTGAGTACGCATCTGATACAGAGGGGGCCTCAAAATCAGTTACTTGGAGGAGGTTCACAACTTCGTCGGCAATCGCCATGATCCACACGACAGAAACAAGGAACCCCATGCAGCATCTCGCCATCTGAGCGGTGGGGTGCAACCTCGCGTTGGAAAACACGAGCACAAGCAGCGCAAGTACGGATCCCCCGATGGCTGTCCCAGCTAACAGCCACTTCATGTAATCACTCCCACCTTGACTCCAAGTCAGAACAAAAACGCGTTCAGCACGAGACGCAAACGACGTACTGAACAACACGGCGACACAAAACAGGGGTCCGACGATACATTGGACGGCTGTCAACCACTTGTTGGACCCCGCCACGTGGAGGTCTTCTTGGACTTCATGTTCAGCAATCAATGCCCTCTCGACTCCCTCTTCCTCGAAGTCGGATAGATGCGTCTCGTGTCGGTCCATCTTTTCCTCGTGAGTGCCGTCGTTGCCATAGGGGGTTATGACGACAGGTAATGTGATCGTCAACGCCATAACAGCCGGAGCGGCGAGGAGCGAGACGATCTTCCCCGTCAACGTCTTTGACTTGAAATGATGAAGCGACGGGAATAAGATATGCCACGCCCGTACGAGAACGCGCCATGGACCCCGAGGCCGCGTGGGTGGGATCTGTCCCTCGACCTCGGGCAACGCTGGCACGTCAGTAGGAGAGGCAGGCGTGTGCAAGATCGAGGGTATCGTAGGGATAGAGAGCGGAGTACGTGTACCCTCCTCTTCGTGCACGTTCAGTAGTTCTGCTTCCTCACGGCCCGGCTCCTCTGATATGGAGGTACGGAGCAGTCTCGGAGAGCGGTCGTTCAGGGGAACGCCGAGTGCTCTGTCCCATTCTTCAGTTTCTGTTGGTGGGCGTGGAGAAACGGAGCTGGAACGACTGTGACGGCGAGAGATGTGGTAGTGGCCACCTGCGTAAGGTGTCACGGGGGAATCAAATATGTTGAGGGATGAGCTAGCGGCCTGGCTTTGCAGGGAGGAAACGACCTGATGGAATTCTATGGCACCGACCAGAGAGAAAGAAGGCATTTGAGCGAGGTGAGGAGAGCTGATTGGCGAGGGTGTGTGAGAATGAGATGCTTGGGGAAGTTGTGTTTGTACGCGAGGGACAGTAGGTGCGGAGGAAGATCTGACACGTGTGGGTATTGGGGACAGAAGCGGCACTGTCAAATTGTCCGAAGGCGGTGGTAGTGGAGGATCTTCGGGAGAAGAAAAGTGAGCATGACGAGATGTCAAGTTTAAAGAGGTATTACCATCAGAGTATGGTTGCAGTGGGCTTTCATCCATGTACTCTGCGCGCACAAGTGCTTCGATGCGACGCTGTTTCTCTCTACGACTAACCCACCAACCGCCGATGACGACGGTGAGGGCATAGAGGACGTACAAGACGACAAGCATTATTGACTCGAGAGCAGTTATCATTCCATCTCGAAGAATGAAAAGTAGCAAGCATATCGCGATAGTGAAGAAACCGACGTCACGGAGGAACGGGATGCGATCGACTTTAAATGGGCGAATGATGCACATGGATCCTGCGACGCAAGAGACGATAAAGGATGCTGCACCGAGTAGCTCACCGATTGCCAAGCTGCCTGAGTTAGCCCGCATGGCAGAAAATGTCGCGAAGACATCTGGACTGGCGTTTCCAAAGGCAAGGAGCGTGACACCAGCGACGTCTTCGTTCAAACCGAGGAACTGTGCAATTGTGGCGAGATTTGGGGTGAAAAAGTCTGAGGCGGATATTCCGAGGGTGGAGAAGAGGAACAGGAGCCAGAGGAGGAGCGCCGTGAATATAAAGGGCCGAGTGGGAGGGTCAGCACAGAAATACAATTGTAGATAAGGGATTGAGAGGACAGTATCTGATGTCGGACACTGGTCACGGACATGGATACATTGGTCCGAGGCAAGCTGGAAGCCGAGTGGTCGACACTAGGTGAACAGGAGATGAGCGGCGACGAGCGTCATGACAAGCTGAGTTGGCACCTCAGTTTCGTTGACTGGAGGGTTAAACGAGGCTGCGAATGGGATGCGTTTCCGTAGAGCGGTTTCGCGATGGAATGCTAGCTGATAGTCATGTGACGGCTGCGCATACCTGCTCTGAGACCAGAGAACGCAGTTGATGACGAGACAGACGACAAAGATGGCTTTAGCGGTGTTTGACATGATGAGCGAAGGAAAGAAAAAGCAAAGCGGTCAACGTGCGAGCTGATCTAGCATTAACGGGGTTGGCGACTTGAGCCTAGGTGCCGTGGACGAAGAGATCAAGGTCAATGATTATGTCATCACTGCCTTCGAGGGTGCGACTGGGGCGTGTTGCGCTCAATTTCCGACTCAGCGACCGAGCCATGCAGAATGGGTGAGCTGAGAGTGGAGCGAACAGTGAGCGCCGTCGGAGGCGGTGGGGGCGGTCGTGATGTGTCGGTTTAATCAATATGCTGCGGCGATTAGAATCGCCACTATCGCCGCCTTGCATCTTGCCATCAGCTCAACGTCCATAGTAGTCGCGCCATCACCTCGCATGAAGATCACAGTCCTCACGTCCGGCGGCGACAGCGCAGGCATGAACGCCGTCGTCCGCTCTGTCGTCAAGATCGGTATCCTGAGGCAAGTCCCACCGGTCTTCGCCCAACTAGCTTGTTCTCACATGTTCCCACACTATTCTCATCTGCCTCCACCGGCCACAGAGGATGCGAGACTTATATCGTCCGTGAGGGATACGAAGGCCTTGTTCGCGGAAACACTCGGGACCACGTCGCCTACGATGAACCACTCGCAGATCCCAGTGCCGCCCAACGTGTGCGTGGAGGCGCTCAAACCAATCTCTTCGAAAACCTGCGCTTCGGAGACGGCAGGCTCCTTCGCGATGGTACCTCTGATCATCCGAGTGGTCGTACCCTCAAAGGTCGTTACATCGTTCGCGTCGGATTCGACGACGTAAGGGGTTGGTTCGCAGAGGTACGCGCGATCTGTTGTCGAGTCTGACAAGTGTCGAACTGAACACAGGGTGGCACGCTCATCGGAACCGCCCGCTCGAAAGCCTTCCGCACTCCAGAGGGCCGTCAATCAGCCGCATACAACCTCATCAAAGAAGGCATCGACGCCCTCGTCGTCTGTGGTGGTGACGGCTCCCTCACAGGCGCCGATGTCTTCCGCGCCGAATGGCCCTCTCTCCTAGAGTCCCTACACGCCCAGGGCAAAATCACCCCAGAACAACTCGCGAAACACAGTCACCTCCGTATCGTCGGCCTCGTCGGATCCATCGATAATGACATGAGTTTAACTGATATGACCATCGGAGCACCGACTGCGTTGCAGAGGATTTGTGAAGCGATCGATAATATCAACTCGACCGCATCCTCGCACTCGAGAGCCTTTGTGCTCGAGGTCATGGGCAGGTATTGTGGATGGTTGGCCTTGCTTGCTGGTGTTAGGTAACGCCTCCCGAAACATATTAGTGATCACCACGTTGATCGCGCGTTGACAGCGGTGGAGCGGATTTCATTTTCATTCCCGAACGTCCACCCGAAGACAATCCATGGGAAGACCACATGTGCGAGACGATCCAACGTGTAGGTCTCCTGTCCACCTTCCACCCGCCATCCCACGTCTCACCCTCTTCCAGCACCGTCAAATCGGGAAGCGCAAAACAATCGTTATCGTCGCCGAAGGCGCTCATGATGCCAATCTCCAGCCTATTCGTGCCGATTACGTCAAAGATGTTCTAATCGAACGCCTCGGGCTGGACACGCGGGTCACCACGCTTGGACACACACAACGTGGAGGCAAACCTTGTGCACTTGATCGCACATTGGTGAGACAACGTGTTCCTGCAGTGATACGCTACGATAACGCATTCCTGGTAGCCTACGCTGCAGGGCGTCGAGGCCGTCAATGCCCTACTTGAGGCTACCCCTGACACGCCCTCCTACATGATTGGGATTCGTGAAAACAAGATCACTCGCGTGCCTCTCATGGAAGCTGTCGCGATGGTACGATGTCATGTACAACTTGGTGCATATTTGCTCAATATTTGCTCTCGTGAAGACCAAGGCAGTCGCAGATGCGATCGCGGCAAAGGACTTTGCCAAAGCAATGTCGTTGCGTGACCCCGAATTCTTGCATAGCCTGGAAAACTTTTTCACTACGTCGACGCTCTATACAGAGAAACAGTTGCCAGAAGCGCAGGTCAGTGATGGCATTTTTGACAAATCCATCCCATCTGACCGTCCTTACAGCGAATGCGAGTTGCCATCATGCAGTAAGCGCTCCCACCCATCCTTGCGCGATGGTATCTGCCTGAGTCTCACCCTATTGCAGCATCGGTGCACCCGCTGGAGGGATGAACGCCGCAACACGCGCCGCAGTCCGTTATTGTATCAAACAAGGACACACCCCACTCGCCGTGCACAACGGTTTCCGCGGTCTCCTCGACGACAACATCCACGAACTCTCCTGGCTCGGTGTCGACGGCTGGACCGCCCGCGGTGGCTCCGAGCTTGGTACGAACCGCACCCTCCCCGACGTCGACCTCGGTGCCGTCGCTTCCCGTTTCCAAGAACACAACCTGCACGCCCTCATGCTCATCGGTGGGTTTGAAGCCTTCAACGCCCTGCTGATCCTCGACAATGCACGCAAGTTGTACCCGTCGTTCAATGTCCCGATGGTGCATCTCCCAGCGACGATCTCGAACAACGTGCCGTTGACCGAGTTTAGTTTAGGGAGTGATACGAGTTTAAATGCGCTCGTGGATGCGTGCGATTCGATCAAGCAGAGTGCATCGGCGAGTCGGAATCGGGTGTTTGTCGTTGAGACGCAAGGTGGCAAATGTGGGTATATTGCGACGATGGGTGCGTTGGCGGTATGTATCCTTTTTTGCCTTTTCTGGTATTTTATGAGAGCATTCATTGCGTTTCGGCTTGGGATGAAAAGACGGGTGCATCGTTGGTGTATACTCCGGAACAAGGGATGGATCTCGATTTGTTACGCGACGACGTCAAGTTCCTCAAGCTGCGCTACGGACTGGACGCCAAAGGCAAGAGCGAAGGCCGTCTCGTCATTCGGTACGTCCTACCTACCCCTCCTTTCCCCCTCCTTTCACACCCAGCTCTTTTTACAACAGAAACGAATGCGCATCGACGGTCTACACGACCGACGTCATCACCAAGATGATCAAAGAAGAAGGCGGCGCCCTCTTTGACTCGCGTTCCGCCTCGCTCGGGCACACCCTACAAGGCGGTGTTCCCTCGCCCATGGACCGCGCCCGCGCGACCCGTCTCTCCCTCCGCTGCATGTCCTTTTTGGAGGACCACCACGCGCGGTTGCAAGCGCAACCTGGACGAGTCAAAGTTGCGCCCGAGGAGAGTGCGGCGGTGATTACGATCCAGGGGAGTACGTTGGAGTGGGTGCCTGTGCAAGCGATGGTGAAGCATGCGGATATGAAAAATCGGAGGGGAAAGAAGGTATGGTGGGCGGGCGTCAAGGATTTGGTGGAGGCGTTGGCGGGGCGGTCGGAGTTGTTGTAAGAGTGGTGTGTAAGAGGATAGATGGGGCATGTAGGTGGGTCGGTTAAATTGCTGATGTTGAGGAACTAGGTAGACGACAAGGACCCTTGAAAGGGGATAGATTGGGTAACAGGTTCCAGTGTCTGTCCTCTTATATATACCATTCCCCAGTTCATCCATCCTTTACTGTCGGAAGCACGTCAACAAGCTCACAAGAAATTCACTTGGCAGCGGCTGGTCGTCCGAGAACGGACTCAAAGACATACTCGACGCTTTGCTCAACGCCATCCATTCCTCTGTGCTTGTCACACGTCATGTCAAGGGCAATTTAACATTTGTTCTACCAGTCACCAGTGACTAGACTAATGTCAATACCCTTTCAATCTTCCTCGACCTCTGTCACCTCCTGATCGAACTCCGAGTCCGTCGACACCGGGTCAGACTCGTCACAATACGCCTAGCAAGCGAGCGAGTTAGAAGACTTCTCAACGAATTAACAACCTTACATACCCTATAGTAAATGATGCCATTCTGCACCAGGTCCACTTGTGTGTTCACTCACAGCCCTGTAGAACTCCACCTTGACCTCGTTGCTTTGCTGCTGGAGCCCTTCCCCCAGCAACTCGCGGAGGGTTCGTGTCGGCACAATGACATCAGTAAACCCATGACTGAGAAACCCCATGGCGGTCTTCCTCGGCCGAATGAAATAGAACATGGATGGGGCATCAGGGGGAAGATTGAGCCAAAATGCTCCATTCATCATGACTGGACATTTTTCGACAGCCTGCCGCATGAGACCATGGTACAAATCCTGGATCTTCTGATCCTCTTTATCCATGTATTGCAGCAATGTTCGAGGAATGGTCCCCCACTTCCTCGCGAGAGTGGTCATGCGCTCGACATCTAGTCCGAGCAGCGTGCTGGTGATTTCGTCAGAGATGGCTGCGCGCAGCAGTGCAGAGTGTATCACTCACGCGAGGTGCTCAACCTCCTCCTCGGTCCAAATGTCCATAATGTAGCACGAAGCACCATGTTGTTTGCTCCATTGCCTATAATATGAAGCCTGGGGTGGTGTCGTCTGGATAACTCGGATACGGTCCCCATCAACACGGAACGTAACGGGGGGGATTTAATAATCCGGATTGGCATCACTGAGAGCCCACACGAGGCTGCACTTGAGCAGCGGAGCCGCGACCTTCGTAGAGTAGGGAGCGACATCCTCTTTGAAGAGAAGGTAGATTCCAGCATCGTTCAGAGGCTGCAATGCAACTGGCTCTTTCTTGCCGAGAAAGTAGACAAGTGCATAGACGAGGAAACATGTTTTCCCTGGTGGCGTGAAACAAGCATCCAGAGGTCAAATTCAAGTTACGCCCAGCGTCGTCTGGGACTTACCGATACCAGGCTGTCCTGTAACATAAGCCCCTCTCCGATATTCGCGTGTCTGCAATGCCTGCAGTGTGGCATGATACTCTTCTCTCACGAGTATCTTGTCATGTTGCAAAATCCCTGGAAAAAGGGACTGAAGGGCATTGAAATATTCACCGAGGTCAATGAACTTGACACCATGAGGAGGAAGCCGTCGCAGGAGAGCTTGGGGATTACCCCAAACCAAACGGGCGAATCGGTTGAGGTCGTCTAGGAAAGCTGCCGGAAACATTCTTTCCGAATCAGCCAAGAATGAAGAGTTACAAGTAGCTTGTAGTGTGCGCGGAGAGTGGATAAGTTGTGGATCAAACTTCAGTCGATGGGCTTCGAAAAAAATAGGGGCCTTGGTGGTCGTCGCATACATTCACGTGACCAAGATGTATTGCCGCCCACTCCTTAGTGTCGCCTCGGGGACTGCACTAGGAAGCAGCGAAGGTTCGCGTTGGCACAGAAACGCGAGAAAACTCGTGATGGGCAGCTTCATTTGAACAGTTCACGATAGGGTGGAGACTGACAGGAGCTTTGAAGAGTACGTGGAATGGGTCACCACTGTAGCACAACAAGCTGCTTCCGGCCGGGAAGGTGGACAAGTACGTGGACGAGAAAGTGTTTCCCCTGTGGGCACGGCGTTCTCCAAGACTTACCAATACTAGGCTCTCCTAATCTGTCTGCAATGCTTGCAATGCGCCACGAGAATCTCGTCATGTTGCGAAAATGGGAATGAAAAGCAGCCAAATATTACCCGAGGAAGAAACCAAACGGGTAACATCCAAGAGAGCTGGTAGTGGCGCGGGGAAGGGGAAGCCTTGCGCGTGTTTTTATTTGACGCGGTCTCGGAGTTTGAAAAGGGTGGCTGTTGAATTTCCCATGGGCTGGACGCGTTTTGAACGAGTTGCACGTTGATACATTGCGCCAGTCCTCAGTCATGCCACCACAAAGACCCGAATTGCCCGTAAAATATCAAAACCCGAATCTCAAGTCTCGTGCGTTTATTCTCGCTTTGTTCTGCCTTGCATTCTTATGCCCAATGAATAGTAGACTTGTCCAAATGGCCCCCTGTGAAATATCAGTCCCTCGATCGCGATGGCCATGAAGTCTTGGTGCGCCCTTTCCTCTCTCGTCTTTTTTCTTATTTGCCCCTGACGTCACATCAGGTCGGTCGTCTCAAAATCCCAACTGTACGTCCGATGTCGCACTACCCCTTTCATTCGTCCTAACCCTCCCGTTCAGCCCTCCGGTCATGCCTTCATCCTCCGTCGCTACGACACCGGCGCCATCAGCCTCACAACCATGTTCCGCGCCGCCTTCCCCGAAGCCAGCGAGCTCGACGAACGCAAAGAAACCCAGTGGGCAAAAGAAGCCTTTGACCTCTCCGGCAACAACGGTTCCGCACGCGAACCCGCCATCGTTCGTCTCGCAGGCACCTGGATCAGTCCCTCAACCGCTCTCCTCCCCCAATTCGCGGATGCCTATCTCTTGCATGACGTGATTAACCATATCGTCAAGGCCTTTCCAGATCCAAAGGCCACCTATCGTCGGTCGACAGCCAAGGGGACTCCCAAGGCGGCTCCACCATCGTCACCCGTCTCGAGTCCCGCCAAGACATTGCTAACACCCGCACCCTCGATGACGATGCCGACACCCAAACGACGGAGGGAAGCCTCTCCCGCCACTGCCCCCGCCCCCACACAGCCTCCCACGTCGAGTAGTAGTTTACCACCACCCCGCCGGTCCGCACGCACAAAAAGTCCGGCACCCCTTCCGAAGCCCATCTCCTTCAAATCGCCGAAACCGGTGCGAATTGCCCGCGCTGTTCGTGTAACCGAAGCGGCGACGCCTGCGGGCTCGGATGAGACCATTGTCGAGGAGGAAGCAGAGACGATCGAGCTTGCAAAACCGAGCATGACACAAGACATTGCAGAACAAAAGGAGCTGATCGACCGCCTAAAGGCCGAACGTGATCTTCAAAAAACACAGACGGACGAACTCGTGCCGGACACGGCGCCGGCACCTGGACCGTTGAAGAGGGAAAGAGAGGACGAGGAGGAAAACCAGCAAGAGTTGCGGTTCAATTTCAGGGAGCCCGAGACCGAGGAACGGCAAATCGCGACGAATAAACGTGTATCGCGGTTCCAACTAGAACCCAGAACCAAGTCGGTTGCATGGGGCGTCGCGGCATTCGCGATTGGAATGAGCGCTGTGTGCGTGTGTTTCTTGAGTGCTCACGAGTTAACGTCGATTGATATTTTCCTTTTCGCATTCTCGCAGATCATTCCTACCAAATTTCTTTTGATATCGATTGTTGTGAAGTGCTGTCCGTCGTGTCTCGATCCCTTGCCTGTGCAGTTAACTTTCTTTAAATGGTGTGCTAGGGTATATTGAACGCCATAGGTCTACATCGTCTTTCTTATTCGCGCATAGGCGACACCCCAAGTTCCTATTTTCCTATTTTTTTTTCATACTTGTCCCCTCGTTGATAGCGTTTTTCATATCCCATTACTTCTACATCGATATGTCTTTTTACAGCAATATGCCTCTCGTTGAGGACGATGGCTTTCTCATTCCCTTTTCCTCGATGAATATTTTTTGTACGTCTCAATGAAACGATCTGAACGACGTCTCTCCGTGTGGTGCGTGCAACGTTGTTGTCGTGGTTCGTTATCAAGGGTGCATAATGTCTAAGGTCGACAAACAAGTATGCCCTGTTCGTACAACCCCGCGACGTAGATCGTACCCGTCCTGGCATCCCTCAACGTCGTCGACGAAGACCCAAACACAGACCCATCACTCTGGAAAAGGGTCTCCACCTCGTGCGTCGTCACGGGAGGAACAAACTTGGACGCCGACACAGGCGCACGTGCGTCCATGTCTGTCACGGACCGGGTCGTGTCGGATAGTGGCGTGAGCGATACGGCCCAACTGGGTGAAGTCGCCCCGGTCTTGTTCGCCGCCACGTCGATCAGGGACGGGAAATGGGGATGTCCGGTGACGATGAGCGCGCCATCGTCGTCGTAGGCGATGTTGTCGGGGAAGAAAGGGACGGGAACGGTGTGTGAGAAGGAAAGCGAAGGCGCGGTGCTGGCGTTGAGGGTGTAAAAGTGGATGACGCCGAGGGAGGTGGAGGCAATGGCGAGGTGGG
>JBBPQV010001048.1:0-12972 GCA_038092675.1 Boletus rufocinnamomeus | reverse complement strand
AATAAAACTATTTATATCTCCATATTCTTCTGGTAAAATATTCCAATAAAAAAATAGGGGAAGGTAGGTCATACTAAGGTTTATCTGGCCCTATAGTATCCAAGGATTCTAACCACTCCAAGTGGTAGAAATATCCATTCTCAGGTGGTAGCTTTTCTGACTATGCATGAAACTGGTTTCATGCAGGTCACCATTCTGCACCTTATGCACACCAACAAAACAGTTGTGCTGAGCGACTAATTCGCACTTTAATGGACAAGGCTCAGGTGATGCGTCTTCACACTTGTCTACCCGATTCCTACTAGGAGTTTGCACTTTGTCATGCAACTTATATCTATAACAGAACTCCCATGAACCGCCTTCAATGGAAGACCCCCCATGAATTACTTCAGGGGGAGAAACCATCTGTCTCTCACTTATGAGTTTTTGGATGTGGTGCCTATGTGCACACTCCTGATGAGACATGCAAGGGTAAGCTGCAACCCAAATCACAGCTGATGGTATATTTAGGGGTTACTGCGGAAAATGATGCTAACTACATCTTCATGCACCCTAATGGCTCTATACACAAATCCGCCTATGCCATCTTTGATGAGAATTTATTCCCAAGGTGTTCCAGTGCTCACCCTCACAAGCCAGTCAGTCACCCACCTAAAAAACCCCATCAACACACCAATGGTCACTCTGACCACTCTGATGACTCTGACTCCAATGATTCTGAACTGGAACCCACAGTCATTCAGAAGCCTGATCCTGTTCTTGGACCACTCCCTGAACCTCAAAGACAGCCTTCACCTGAACAGACCCCTATACCACCTCCAGCTCCCCAGACTCCTCCCAGGGCCCCTTGCCCACCTCCTATCAGTCCTCCACCCCTATGATGATCTGAGCAAACTCAAAAGGTTCCTGTTTGCCCTGGTAATGTTTATGGTGACAAATGTCACCCTCTGAAACAAGTGAAGGACATTGAAAAGGACTCATCTTGGGAACAATTAATCAGCAAACCCTCTGGCTCTCAGACACCAGACACTCCTAATGTCCCTGGCAACTTACCACCTTCCCCCACTCCTAGTGAGCAGGATGTTGAACGCCTAACCAGTGAAGGGGGAGACACTTTAGTTTCCTTCCTGTGTCAATGAGCCATCCCTCTTGTGGAATCATCCAATGCTCCCAATTATCAGGAATGGTCCTTCAAGGACATTAATAAATTACCTGCAGAGGAATAAAAACTCTGGTGGAAGGCCTGTGAAACTGAGCTACAGATGCTCAAAGAACGCAAGGTATGGAAAGTAGTCAATTGCCCCATTGGCTGCAAGGTCATAAAGAATCGATGGGTTTTCGATGTAAAATCTGATGGCCATAAAAAAGCCTGTCTAGTCGCTAAAGGCTTCTCCCAAGTGGAAGGTCTAGACTATGATCAAATATTCTCGCCAGTTGTCAGATTTGAAACTGTGTGATGTATGCTAGCCTTAGCAGCCCTAGGAAAGTGGCACATATCTGGACTTGATGTCTGATCCACTTATCTCTATGGAATCCTAGAAGAGGAACTCTACATGGAGTTTCCTGAAGGTTTCTTGCCACCTAAACACAAAGGCAACAAAGTACTAAGACTTCTACATGTGATCTACAGATTAAAGCAAGCCAGTATTACCTGGTGGTATGCACTAGACAAATCCATGAAAGAACTTGGATTTGACAGGCTTCGAACAGATGCCAGTCTATTTGTGTACAAGCAAGGAAATCAGATAGTACTTGCTATAATCTATGTCAATGATGCATTATTCTGCAGACCCAACAAGAGCCTAGTTGAAAAACTTAAGGCCGCTTTTATGAAAAAGTGGGAATGTCAAGATCTCAGGGAACCACGTGAATTCCTCCAAATGAACATACATCAAGAAGGTCACTGCATATATATTGACCAGCGAAGTTATCTTGACAAGGTCCTTGAGCGCTGCAGAATGATCAATGCAAAACCTGCTCAGACTCCTCTACCTCAGGGATACTACCCAGAGAAGAATGACCTACCAGTGAACCTGGAACTCAGGACTCGTTTTCAAACAGTCATTGGGTCATTATTATATCTCATGATTGGGACTAGGCCTGATCTCACCTATGCTGTCACACAGTTGGCCCACCAATTAGCCAATCCATCTAAGAATCACCTCAAAAAAGCCCTTTATATCTGCTGATATCTACTTGGCATATCAGATTATGCTCTGATTTATGATGGAACATCTGGCAAAGGCTTAATCACCTGCACTGACTCAGACTGGGGTCAGGATAAAATTACCAGTCACTTGCAGACAGGTTTCTACCTTAAACTTGCGAATGGGGTTTTCCTCTGGAATTCCCATCTACAAAAAACCACTGCACTGTCCTCTACAGAAGCAGAATATATGGCTTTGAGTGATTGTTCTCGCCAAGTCATCTGGATAAAGCAAATGCTTGAGGAAATTGGGCAGAAGCTAAATTCTATCCCCATCTGTGGTGACAATCAAGGTTCTCTATTTATTGCAGAAAACCCAGTCACTGAGAAACAATCCAAACACATCCTCATCAAGTACCACTATGTACGTGATGCAGTGATGACCTTCAAGCAGGTTGAATTGTTTTACATCCCTGGAGATGATAATCCAGCAGATATGTCCACCAAGAACCTCAGACATGTCAAGTTCGAGAAATTTTGCCTACAGCTTGGTTTGGAGTTTCATAACCTCACCTTTCCTTCTGGATCACACAATTGATTTTTTACTTGGGTCTTACAATACTACGGTATATTAGACCAGGGGGAGTGTTGAACAATAGGAGTTGTTACAACCGTGTAACAAATGACACCAACGTGTGTCAAGTTCCTAGTCACTAAGCTTCCTATCTAGGAAGGGTCTATTGTCCAACTAGTCCCACCGTGACTAGCGTCGAGTGTATACTCTTCGAAGGACGAAGAGTAAAATGAGAAGAGGGAACCGAGACCAGTGGCGAGGGGAGCGAGCCAGCTGGGAACCTAAACACACGGTAGATTGTGTAGGTTAAAGTTAGAGAGTAGTTACAATCGGAGCGCGAATATATATACTGCCTGAAGGCGTTTAGGGCAGGTGAGACTAAATAGGAAATAGGACTTTAAGGGAGGCACTATTGTGTGGATGAAGTAAGAAACGCGTCGCGTATAAAAGGCATGTGACGTAATGGGGCAGTGTCCTCGGGGAAAGTAGGAACGGGAGAAATCGGAAAGGAAAGAATCGGATCAGAAGAAGGCAGTGCCTTCGGGAGAAGTCGGGAAAGGTTGGAAGTCCGCGAAGGTGTCGTCGGATAACTCGTACTCCCGGAGGGAGGAGATGATATCGTCCCATAGGGACGACTCTGGGTAGTCGAGCGACAAGGAGGAAGGGGAAAATGAGGGGGGGGTACCACCACTCGTAACAGGAGTAGTATTTACCATACTTGTATAATTGTTCACACGTTCACTGTACTTAATTACAAACTCAGCTGAGCTGAGTTCTAATCACTTCTTGATCCCTAACCACTACGTTCACCATTACCTTGCTTAGTCAGCAGGTAAGTATGCTTTGCATAACTCTAGCCAATACATGCGCTAGTTCAACAGTCCTATTGTCAACAAAGATAGTTGAAGGGGCTGGCCCTGACTAGAATGGAAAAGAATAGGTGGAGAAGGTGAGAGAAGTGAGCCAGGAGTTAACCAAGATACATGGTATATTGTATGGGTCAAAGTTAGAGACAAAATACAGGCAGAGCATGGATCATATATATACTATACAATGAGGTGAGAGTTGGTGAGACAAATATAGTAAAATATATATGGGCAGACATTAGCAGTCAGGGGAGATAGGAACCACAAGGCAATCTGTAAGAGAGCAAAGCCAAGGAGCAATGTATATATGTCAGAAGAAATAGGATTGTTATGCTTGACTCAGGTAGAGGCAAGCATAGACTTCTACAGGTGGTTATCTAGAATTCAAAGGGATAAGACCACACACAAGACCTGTCAAGGGTTTAGGGGTTCAGTGTGGTCAAGTGTGCACTCAGTAGTAGCCTGAAGACTAGTTCAAAGGTTCAAGTACTGAACATTTAGTACCGGGGTCAAGGACAATGGTGAAAAAAGTAGATCAAGATTGAGAAACCATCAAAGTAGAGATGTGGGGTTTATATACCCCCTAGCCTCAGTGATGAGTAAGCAGATGGAAACTACTGGAAGGTGATAGAAAGTTCTAGGAATATAACATACAGAACTTGGTGGAAAGTAATAGAACAAGTTCATAGAAAGTGCTGGAAGATGGTAGATGTTAAGTACAGGCAAACTCCAAGGGGAGAACAAACTCCAGAACTCCGGAGTTGTCTATATGGATGGGACTTGGCTTCACTGTGTGTGGTGTGCCCTTGTCAAGAGTCCTATTGTCCCAGAATTTACTGAGGTGACAGAGTTGGACTTAAGACATACTAGACATCAAGTCAAGTGGAGGGTACAGAGGAGAGCCTTCGAGACTCGAGTGGAGAGAAGGAGTTAAACTAAGTTAATATTTGAACTGAGGGGAAGTACAGGAGTTACAGAGGTTTATATACTATGGAGTCGTAGGGGATTACTAACAGAGTGGAGCTGGTTTGTAAGTAAGGAGTCAGAGGTAAGGTAAAGCTGGAGCTGTGCTCCTAAGCAGAACACAGGTTTGGAGGAGAACATGCAGTGGGACTAGTATTTATGGAGATCAAGAAATGGAATGTAACTTATACTGTAAGTCATATGGACAGAGTCTGAAGGTCAGGGGTCACGTCTCTAGTAAGAACATGCCAGAGTTTGTATGTACAGGAACAGAGTTGGTCCAGAGGACCAGGGTTGAACTTACTGGATTTCCAGGATATGACAGTAGAAACCAGTAGAACTGGGATAGAGGAAAGATGCTGGGCAGGACTAGAACAGCCCAGTCACTGGTGAAAGATAGGGGTTTGCATAAGCCAATAGACAAGGGGAATGAAGATGAAGATGAAGAAAAGAATATGTTATAATAAGGATCAGAATCAGAGAGAAATGGATCAGAAAAATAGGAATGGAAAGAATAGGATCAAATGGGCAGTGCACCTTCAGAAGGAATTGGAGAAGGGAAAGACTCTGCCCAAGCTGTATCCTATGCAGCATACTCCTGTAAGTTACAGATGATCTCATCCCAGAATGAGTTCCCTGGATAGTCAAGAGGAAGTGAAGGGGAAAAAGGAGAGGGGGTATCCATAACCATAACATGTGGAGGAGTTAGAGCCTCTTTCTTACTTTCCTTTGTCTCTACCAACTATGCACTTGCTCACTCTCCTTCTTATATGTGAGAGGCCTATGCTCCCATGGCAATAACTCTTGGATACAATACATATATGGATAACCTTTCATTGCTTAGAATCTGGTTATTCTGTGAGTGATAAGTTCAACTTGTCATAGCAAGACTCATGATTACTCTAAGTGTCTATGTACTACACTTGAGTGTATGCTACAACTAGGTTCTATGCATCAGTGGAACAGATAGAGACAATCATAGAGGGATAAGGAACAAAGGGAGGCCAATGGTAGGCCCACTGGCAGATAGCTACTGCAGTGGTTAGAGGTTCTGGTAGCAAACAGCTACCATAATGAGGATTTCAATAAGAGTGTATAGTTAGAAGTAGCATGGAGACTTAGAGAGAGATTGAAGAGGGTCAGGTGGATGTTGATATTGTCTATGTTACTGAGTAGGTCTAAGTTAAGAAAGAGATATGGTTTAAATACTATGGCCTAATGGGGATTGGAAATGAACAAGGAAGGTAACAGGATACTCAGTAATATGTCCTGTGGGTAGAGGAGAATGCTGTGAAGCAGTGAATGGAGATCATGGGCTGAGGGTTACCTAACAGAGCATACTGTATATTTAACAATAATAATTCAAATTGAAATTCATCTAATTTTATATCAAATTTAGGAAAAACTGGAAGTCACTTAAACATTTGTGTATATATATATGTGAAAAACATAATATTAAAGCAGGTTACATGTAAGAGTGCTGCATAATGGCACTTACTGTCATATCCCATATCAGATAAATCCAACCCTGGTCCTTTGGATCCAACTTCAATCTTGTACTTATGAACTCTGGTGCATTCTTGTTTGAGACACAGTCTTCAATCTTTGAACTTTGTTCACATTTATGTTAACCTTACATTCCATTCTCCTACCTCTGTATATACTAGCTCTGTCTCTTACTGTCCTCCATACCTGTGTTCCACTTAGGAGCACAGCTCCTGCATTACTTGCATTCTAATTCCTACTTACAAACCCTTATGAACTCCATTAGTAATACTCCACACCTCCATAGTATATAAACTGTCTGTACCAATCATGTACTCTCTTCAGTTTGATTATCAATTTAGAATAACTCCTCTGCACAACTTAGCATCCTAGAACATTGAAGTCTCCCTCTGACCCTTCATCTGTATATCCAGGACACAGGACTCCTGACAAGGGTACACCACATATGCTGAAGCCAAAGTCCATCCATCTAGATAACTCTGGAGTTCTGGAGTTTGCCCCTGGAGTTGAATGATCTTAACACTTATCAATTGATATGCTCAAGGGATGGAATGGTTGTGGTAGTAGAACAAAATGTATTCAAACTTAGAAAGCTGAGTTTAAACTTATATACACATACAGGGTTATCATATATGGCAATCTACACTAAGATATGCTCATAAGTATAGTGTCCATGGAGTATATATAAAATCTGCATAATATATTGACATGTTTCATATGTTGTATGATTATCTGTTCAACACTCCCCCATGCTAAGCAGTTGATGATAGGTGTATAAGCATTTGAATGGTGCAATCAAGCACTCTGGGGTTGGTTGTAGATTATAAGCCCTAATTGCAATCTAAACTGTTTGAACTCTGCATGGGCAAGATTCTTTGTAGGCACATCAGCTGGATTGAATCATGACTCTTTCAACAAAGAAGAGATCTATGAATTTTTCATTGATGAACTCATGAATATGGAAAGCTGGACAGCCATGCTCCTTTCACATCAGATCTTCAGTCAAAGTGCATCCATTTTAGGAAATTTTGGTCAAAGCAAAGTGAACTTTGGCCATTGGATGGTTGGTGGTCAGCCCATGGCCATCCCCCAGACACCGTTTGTATACAAGAAACAAAGTATATTGTTTGTGAAGAAGTATCTGTGATTGTAACTAGACTTGACTTGTTGAATGATTGTGTAGTGCAGTATCAAGAAAGGGTGTCAAAACTCACATATGAAACTATGTTAATGTCAAATGCCCCAGTCATTACCATCTTCCTCATCAGAGAATGCATCAATAAGAACTACCTCAACATCCAGTTCTGGTCCATCTGAGTTCCTGATGCTTGGTAGGATATGACCATCCTCCTCTAATTCATCTAGGGCTTGATGGTGTTTGGTTTCTAGTTGAGAGTTCTGTTGGAGTTTACAAACGTGAGAATAGCTTACATAAGCTACAGTAGTATTTTTGGTCTCGAGTACCTAGTTACACCTCAGCTGGTTTCCCAACCACTGAGTACTTAGATATTCAATAAGTTCCATCCTGAGTAGAGAGCGTGCTTACAAACACTTATGGAGTCCTAAGCCATCTCCTACTCCTTCCATGTACTCTGCCTCATTTGTTGGAAGATCTTGAAGTCCATCCATAAGCTGCAGTTCTTCTTTCTTGACAGCTGCAATGCTCACAGCGGCTGAAGATAATATCACTGGAATGTCAGCATGTGTTTGAAGCATCCCAAGGAGGTCCCGGTACATAGTCCATGCTGAATTGCGGGTGATTGGCGGGCAATGCAACTCATCATAACAGTCCCCAATGCATTCTCCAAGCAATGAAGGGACTAAATTGAAGATGATGTTGTTGCAATTTATTATTCCTTATTTAGTATTACTGGCTTACTTAAGCAGATAGTATTTTCGGTCTTGAGTACCTAGTTACACCTCAGCTGGTTTCCCAACCACTGAGGTGAGTACACTATTATTAGAGCTACCTATCATTAGTACTAACTACCTATAGTACTTAGATACTCAATAGGTAAGCTCAGCTGGTTTCCCAACCACTGAGTACTTAGATATTCAATAGATGTGGTCAGGTTTGATGTATAACTCTTGGATGTAAGCAATTGCACTTTTCTTGACAGTTACCTATGTACCGGTCATGCATAGTCAACTGTTGGACAGCATGAGAACTGCATACCTTGAAATTTAGTGCATCATAGTTCTCTGGCAAGGTGTGTATGAGTTCAGGTATTCCATGAGGAAGAATCTAAGATGGGCGTCAAATGTGCTTGGTCAGGCTGCCCAATTTAATCACCTTGTTGCAATCACAGCGCTTATGAGTATTGTTCACACAATGCACATAAGGCTTCAGTTCTCCCTGAAGCCAGGGAATAAAAACTCAACAGAAGACCATCCTAAAGTTTGCGTGTGTTAGATAAAGTTATCACAACAAAATATAGGCACTTACAGTTGCAATGTATTGTTGGTGTCATACCAGCCTGCCTGTATGCTGGCTTCTAGAATGGACTTGAAGCCTGGGGTGAACCGATGATGGAGTTGTGACCATGCAATTTCCAGCATTATATTCTTCTTTGTGCACATCTAGTGATGTTGGACAAAGCTGGCGAGAGAGGCATCATGCATTTGACAAAGCATGGTCTGCACATTTGCTATCCTGACATTTTCAGTGCCAGGATTGCTTTGTATAATCAAAGGAATGACTGATCGTCTATGTTAGCATGCTAGTACAACATCTAGGTTGAACAGTATTCTACTTACATCCAGGTGTTTCCACTGTCTTGAGATAGTATGACAAAATAAGCTGGGGGTTATGATTGGAATGCCAGATTTTCATCCACAAAATGTGTCCCGAGAAGGGTTCAATCCCTACATGCAATGCAAGGCCAAACTGCAACCATTTATCATGCCGGTCAACTGCCCAGATATCGTTGACACCAGCAGCCCAGAAACAATGATGTTGAAGATGATTAGCCTTTCTCTGGCGAATGAGGTGCAGCTCATAGAGGGCAAAATACTCATGCATGACATGCCTGTGGTTGCTGTGAGTAGATGGGTTGAGGTGAAGCATAGCAGCAAAATGACCTTGCAACACTTAGACCATGCTCATGGAAGAGCAAGCTCACCATTTCCCGGGTGCCAGCATTTGGATAGACCTCTCATAGCACTGCCATAGCCTCATGGATGGAGGCTGGGATATGGGCTTGTTGCTGTGTGCGAGTAAGTCCCAGGGCATTGTGGATTTCAATGAACTTTGTAAGCCTAACCATACAAATCAGATCCATGCACGATCAGTGAGAGAATGGTTAGTACACATCCAATGCCATACTTGTCTGTGTCAATGACCTTTCTGAGCTCTTCAACAATCTGATGGTCATTCAGACAGGCAGCCCAGAATTGCTGGATATGAGGTTCAATCATCCCCAGCAGTGTTGAAGTCACCCAGGTGAGCTTGTCCTGAAAGCTCAGACTTGAGTGTACTTATGGGTTGGTTTCCACTGGTTTGGCATTGGACTCAGAGCCTAGGAGTGGTGGTGTGGGGTCAATGACAGTGCCTAGGCAACATTTGCCACTGCTTGTCAGCCTTATCCGAACTGCAAGCAGCCACGCACATGCCACATCCATGCACCTGTTGGCTGTGCTTGGCAGTGGTCCAAATTTCTCCTTGCTTTCTCCACCCCACATCTCCCTTCTCAGTGACATCCTCCAGAATTGTGCTCACATCTCACTTAATGCTGCATCTGCTGGTATGCCATTACTTCTTCTGCTCAATGTCCTGAACTGAAAGTCTTTGATCTCTCACATCTAGGACAGCAACATCCTCCAGATTTGCACTCACAGCTCACTTAACACTGCATCCATTGGTATACTGTTACTTCTTCTGCTCAATGTCCTGAACTGAAAGTCTTGGATTTCTCACATCTAGGTTCTACTCTCAATCATCCACAAGGATCCTCAGGCTTCCACCTTCAACTTCATTGAAGGTTGTGGTTGCTGGTGCATGCACCGGATTCAACACTTGCAGCTCCTTACACTTTTAGCGCCTAGGTTCTCTTTTCAGTCCTGGCCCCACAAGTTTCTATCAGTGTCTTCAGGCTTCCACCTTTGACTTCCAGGGGGATCTTGGCCCTCACTGCATGTGCCAACCTTATACTACTAGCAATGAGCCCATGTGCTCCATTCTTCCGAGGTAGATTTGCTATCAAGGTTACCAAACTTGCTAATCTTATTCCTTTCATCTGCCTTGTCCAGATGTCCTGCCGCCTCATGGCTCAACTGTGTGCTAGCCAATCATAATTCTGCCAGATCTCCATGGCCAGTGAGGTCCAAGCACAATGCAATGTTACCGTTTGGCAGGCCAGAATGGACATGTAGCATAGCTGAGGTATTTAAGGATGCCTGTCAAGCGCAGCTGCACTAACATACTCCTCCCCAATGTTGGATCTCCAGCTTGTTGCTCGGTTCACAGAGATTACCTAGGAAGATAGACCTTGTGGTAGTCGCAATTGTGATGTAGTGATTTCATGGGGTTAGAGATATTTCCCTGTCACAAGCTATGATACCACCCAGCCCACTCGTAATGTTTGCTATACTTGCTTTGAAAAATTATGTCAGCAGAATGACAGTTCAGTATGGTGGTGAGGTAAGAGTGTAATGCTGAACAATATTCTTTCATTAATGATGTTACTTGTAGGCGATCCAAAACCCCCAAACCCAGACCCTCAAGCCATATGACATTCAACCAATGCAGCACACTCAAAGGATAAGGTGCCCATTTACTCTCATACTATGTCAGGCTTATGCTAATGTAATGTAGCAAGCATTAACCCACCTGGTGTTCTCACCATGCCCAATGCCATGCTGCCACCTCCCCAGGACCTACCTGCAGCCCATAGACCTAATCCTCACATGCACATGTCAGGCACCATGCCACCTCCATCATCGCACTTTAGCCCTGATGTGCATATCCCCTCTGCATGGGCACCACCTGCTGTGATATCACTTCCTCAGGCTGGCCCAAGTTGACCACTTGGTGCTTCATCTGGTTACAGTAAACAGCATGCTTTCTATCCAGTCGAAGTTCAATGCTATTCACGGATGAGCCAATGTCCTCCTGCCGAAATGATCACCTTGAAACTTTCAGCCCTATGGGAGGGGTTGGCTGGTCACAAATGGGGTCATTTACATGGTGTTCAATTTGGTGTAAGTCTTGTTCATATGACCTCATCAATATGCACTCACCAGCATCTTGCACTGTAGAATATCATTGAGGGGAAGAAGGACATTGACACACATAGCATGGTGCCAGCCCTTGTTTCCATTGCTCACAACGTCATTGATCCACTGATCATTGCCTTTTGTCCCAAGTTTGCTTGGTGTACAGATGAATTCATTGTCTGTGATGATGTGTGGGTTGATCTGACCAACCATCTGGACATATCTACTGGCTACTTCTACTGAGAGTGTCTTACGCCCTCTAACTGCAAGAATGGGAATGGATTCATATTCAAGACCAAGGCATTTGCTCTCTATGTTGTCATACCACAGTGCCAATGGAATGAATATGAGTCATTTATTGAGAAGCATGACGAGCCTGCTAGGCTGGCTCTGCCTTCTACCTCAGTGAAGACTGTTCAGCCAGGCCATTGCTCTCCTTCGCCAGATCAACCATTGTCAGTTTCTATTGCTCATCCCCATACATCTTTGCAAGCCTTCCATTTGCAAACCTCTTTCCACCATCCCTCTATATCTTCCACTGCTTTAGTGGTGCCATCTGTCCAGCACCCAAGCTGTCACCATCACTGTCCATCCTCCGGTCCTCTGGCACCATGTTATGGTGCAGTTGCTGATCCTCCAGGTCCACTTTTCATGCCCAAGCCTGTGACTGCCAATGTGGCATCATCCAAACCCTTGCTGACTGCACAATCACACAACCAACTGAAGGCCCACCATGTCAGAACTGAGCAGGAAAAGGACTCAGAGATCATCTTGATAGATGATGATATTGAGATCACAGTGAGCCCTTGTATTCATCCAACAGCTTTAAGTACATCATGTTGATGCTTAATTATAGTCTGGCCCATCGCCAACAAAACTGGTAATGATTAAACACTATCATCAAGCTTCATGAAGTATCTCTAGCATTATCATGAAGTCTCCACCATCAAAGAAGCTCGTGACAGTCCCAGCAATTGTTTCACCTGATTGTGAATATCTCAGAGAGGCATTAAAGTCAGGTGGCAGTGCCAAGATAGATGTAAGCAAAGGTATGAGCGAAATTTACAGCTCTTGTTCGCATATTAACTATGTGATTAGTCTTGAAATATGTTGTCCATACAATCAATTTCCATCTGATTCCCACCCTGCCACTATCCAAAATACTACCTAATCCTAACAAGCATGCATTCAAGATTGAAACTGCTATCCTACTTACTGGTCAACTCTGATTCAGTACAGTGTCCAACAACCTTGTTGGAGTTGGTGGATTCAAGACAGCACATGCTGCTGAGCTTCTTCTTACCCTGCCTTCACCTACTGGCCTTGGGTCACACCAATGTGAGAGGGTTGTCATCAAGTGACCCTACATCAGGTGCCCAGGTCAGCTTCTTGATCCCCCCTTCAACTGCTTCACAGTCAGAGAAGAAGTTGGGAACCTCCTCCGAGAAGCAAATGTCCTTTACTGGGCAAAAGCACTGCTTCAGCTAACCTATGACTTCATCAAGAATGCGATATCCAAATCCAAGGTTCCCCCCCCATTCGCTATCTCTTCTCTTTGTTTTGTTGAAGCCAGACTTGTGTTACTATACTCCCAAGCCCCTGTTAAAGAAGGGAAAGCTGGCAACATTAACATGGCTTATCTTGTCAAGGAGGAAATTGAGAATGCTGACAAGGCATTCATCAAATTCATCCACAATGGTGAT
>JBBPQV010001047.1:0-12972 GCA_038092675.1 Boletus rufocinnamomeus | reverse complement strand
GGGACTTCCCCTCCCCATCTTCCATCTAAGCTTCATCACAATGGCCATCACCCAGACCTCCCTGTCCACTGCAACCATCTCTCTGTCCCTCACTGTTGTATCCTGTTCACCTTGGTTCTAGAGAATCCTGTCATCACCCTCATCATTGAAAGAAACCAGGTCTTTGCCTTCAACTACGACCTCAACTCCCTCACTTGTCTATCGGTCATATGCCATGGTGAGGTGTATAATGACCCAGTTGACCCCAGATAATCAATTCCCTGTATGTGCTGCTATTCTTCACCCCCTCATTCTTTCCATGTTGGAGCTGGAGAGGGAGATCTACTTTTCCCAGGACCCACTCAACATTCCTGCCACCCCTGCACCCCACCCCTCCAATCATGGAGCCACCCATGCAGGCATCAACAGTTGGTCCACCTTCCCATCTCCTACCCCTACCCCCATTCCACCTCCCTCCTCCAGCACTGTCCCTGATAGGACCACACCTCCTGCAAGGGCTCACTCTGAGTCCCTCATGTTGAATGATAGGAGTAGTATATTCCATACTTGTATAATAGTTCACACATTCACTGTACTTAAATACAAACTTAGCAGAGCTGAGTTCTAATCACTTCTTGATTTCCAACCACTATGTTCTCAGCTACCTCACTTAGTCAGCAGGTAAGTATGCTTTGCATAACTCTAACCAATACATGTGCTAGTTCAACAGGTTATGAGCCCTGCTAGTGCTTAAATGCATAGCGGTTTTCCTGTTGGTTCTGTGTGTTTTTACACTGAACCTGACACATCTGCTTTCATGTCTTAACACAGAGCTAGACAGAATGTAGGACATGTCTTGTGTGTTTTTATGCCAGACCGCCTGTGTAAGTATTCCAAATACTTATGCCCAAGGTATTAAAATGTCACCTATATCCTAAGGGAAAACTCTGTCAGATTGAAAATGTTCAGGAATGTGTGACTCATTCACCACCTTTTTCTTTGATTCATTCATTGATTTAGAATAGTACTGACATCCCTTCAGCCAATAGGAATCATGTCTTCCACCCTCAAAGACCTTCCCCATCTCAACAGTACCAACTACAAGCGTTGGGCCATGGACATGGAGTCCTACCTCTGGTTCCAGGGTCTCTGGACCATTCTCTGTCACAACCAGCCAGACCATGTCTTTGACACCAACAGCAACATTATCACCAACCACACCATGGAGATCCATGCATGGGAGGACAACAATGACAAGGCTCTTGGGGCTATTCACCTCAAGATGGAACCCCACATCACTTCCAAGTTCATCTTGCAACACTATGCTGGCCTGCTCTGGAAGGAGATCATGACAGCTTACACCAAGTGCACTGTTGCCAACACCTTTCAAGAATTTGAGATGGTGATGGATACCTCAATCCCAGAAAACAACCATCCAGCCCCCTCCTCTGCAAAGTTGAATGCACAATTTGTGTGCCTTCATGAGCTGGGGTATACCATCTCAGACAAACTCCAGAGCATGATTGCTCTATCAAAGACTCTAAAGTATGCCAATGTCAGCTTCCAAATCATGCAAGCATCCAGTCTCCCATCTATTCCCAACAGCTCAGCTGCCAGTACCACCCCCATTTCCAAGGTCCCTTTGATCACCAAGATTGAGGAGGTTGTTACCACTGCCTGGCAGCAACAGGTGACTCACCACAAGCCTGCTGCACCATAGGCAAACAAGATTTCCACTGTCAAGTGGAAAGGGGGAGACCCCAGTTTCCAGCAGCAAGGCCAGGCTGGTTCATCCAAGGACAAAACCAAGGAGAAGAAGTGCCATTGTCAAGAACAATGATCCAAGGCAGGTCAGGAGAAGCAAGAGCAGCACAAGCAAGTGTGCCATGCTGCCACCTCCAATGTCACCCCTGCCACATCTTTTGCCTTTGCAGCTCCCATCTCGGCCCCCTCTGGGCCATTTACATTTACATCACCCATTCCTGATCCACATGCTTTGGCACATACACAGGGTTCCATCCACTACAGGAAACCTGCTTTCCCTCACACTAAGAACACCATCTCTTTGGAACACCAACTGGGTGTTATGCCTACCAGCGAAACACTTCGCACCCTCAACCCCATGGCTAACCACCACATTGACTGGTCTGAAGGTATTCCCTCCAGTCCTTGCCCTCTTCAAGAGTAGCTCCAGGAAGTCTCCATCAATGCACATGATGTGCTCATGGAGATCAAGGAAGACATGGTGTTGCTAGGTAAGGATTACCAGGATGACTATCTAGATCAGTTTTTTGTGTTTGATGAGAATGCCACTGAGGAGCCTCCTCTTTCCACTCCTCAATCCTATCCCTTCTCTCCCATAGTTGATAATGCAGATGAGCACTCTCAACCTTGGACTTTCTCCAGGTGGCCCTTCCTCTCTCACCCTCAATGACCATCTTGGTGCCAGGATCGCCAGTCCATCTGCCTTCTCACAATACTTTGTGACTCAAGAAGAAGACAATGACACAGTTGTTGGTTTGTCCTCTGGCGCCTTTATGGGCCCACCAGCAGAATCTTGGTCAGTATTTCAGTCCTCCTCACACCACTCAGATGCTGATGTGGAATTTTCTTTGCCACAGAAAAACATATCATATACATTGTCATCTGTAGTAGGTAGTGAATGGACAATACTACCTACTTTGCCCTCTATATTTGTGATGACTGTCAGAAAGTCTCCAGCAAAGGAAAACAACCTGAGCATCAACATGACCACCATTAACCACCTCCAGACATGTGGCTACTCAATTCAGATACCTCATGTCATTTCACCTATCAAATTGGTGATTTCATCAAATATCATGAGTTTAAGGAACCACACTTCTTGTTTACTGTGAGTGGCAAAGCTCCTATTTTAGGAGAAGGCATAGTCATTATTGACTTTAAAGGTTTACATGTGCAACCATCACCTGTAATCTACATGCCTTCTACAGATATCAAGCTTATTTCAATGGGTGCTTTACTTCATGATCGATGTCTTATAGGTCAGGTTTCCCCTGGACTATTCAAGTTCTATGACAAGTGCTCCAAACACACTACACTCTCCTTCCACTCACATGAAGCAGACACAATGTTCTGGATGCGTGCTCCTGCTGTCAAACCACATGCAAAGATTATCTCTATGGCCTCTGTGGATTATGAATTCCTTTATCACTGCCTAGGACATCCTTCCAAGGATGTTATAAAGGCTAGGCAAAAACACTTAAAGGACTTTCCTGACATGGAGATACCTAAGAAAGAAAATATTTGTACTGGTTGCCAACTAGGCAAACAATCCAATAGGTCTTTCCCTTACACTGAGTGCAGGGCTACTGCACCATTTGAGCTGATTTACTCAGATCTCAAATCTTTTGAGGTGGAATTGTACCACAAGTACAAATATGCCATCATATACTATGATGACTACACTTCCATGGCATGGGTTCAGTGCCTATGGTTGAAAGACCAAGCACTCTGTGTTACCAAACAATTCTTTTCCTACATACACACTCAGTTCAATGCCAACATTAAAGGCCTCAAGTCTAACTCTGGTGGAGAGTTTACCTCCAAGGCATTTGAAGAATACCTCCATGATAACAGCATTCATATTCATCAAACTGCACCTTATGCACATCAACAAAATGGTTGTGCTGAGCGATTAATTCACACTTTAATGGACAAGGCTCAGGTGATGCATCTTCACACTTGCCTACCTGATTCCTACTGGGAGTTTGCACCTTGTCATGCAACTCATATTTACAATAGAACTCCCATAAATTGTCTTCAATGGAAGACCCCCCATGAATTACTTCAGGGGGAGAAACCATCTGTCTCTGTCATATACCGTACCTCCGGCCTCCAGAACCACCTCTGACCAGTTACATACGAACTCCGGTGCATTCTCTTTGAGATGCAACTCCTAAACCTTTGGACTTGTGTAGATTACTTACAATGCTTATGTTCCATTCTCCTTATGTACTAGCTCCGCCCTCTGTACTCCTCCGATCCTGTGTCTCGCGTAGATGCACAGCTCCGGCTCCACTTCCCCTCCAGTTACTGATCTACTTACCAATTCACTATACCTCCATTACTAATGCTATGTATCCCCAACATATATATAATCCTCTGAACTCCTGTATTTACTTAGTTCTGATATCAACCTTGACATGGACTCCAAATCCTCCAAGTCACCCTCTCTCTCTGCTCCTGCTCCAAAATCCAAGACACCATGAATCAGCAAGGGCGAACCACATAAGGTGAAGCTGACGTCTCAACCCCTCTGAACTCCGCTTCTCTGGAGTTACCCTTAGGAGTTCTGGCACGGTCCTAACAGTCTCACACTTATGAGTTTTCAGATGTGGTGACTATGTGCACATTCCCAATGAGACACACAAAGGAAAGCTGCAGCCCAAATCACAGTTAATGGTATATCTAGAGGTTAGCACAGAAAATGATGCTAACTACGTCTTTATGTGCCCTAATGGATCTCTTCACAAATCTGCCTATGCCATCTTTGATGAGAATTTATTCCCAAGGTGTTCCAGCGCATGCCCTCACAAGCCCATCAGTCAGCCACATTGGAAACCTCATCAGCATTCTGACAGCCATTTTGACCACACTGATAACTCTGACTCCAATGATTCTGACCTGGAGCCTACAGTTGTCCAGAAGCCTGATCCTATTCCGGAACCCCTTCCTGAACCTAAATGACAGCCTTCACCAGAATGGACTCCTGCACCACCTTCAGCTCCCCAGACTTCTCCTAGGGCTCCTCACCCACCTCCTCTCAGTCCTCCATGTTTGCAACAATCTGAGCAAACTTGCAAAGTTCCTGTTCGTCCTGGCAACATATATGTATGGTGCCAAACATCATCCCTTAGAGCAAGTTAAGGACATTGGAAAGGACTTGTCTTGGGAAAGTTTAATCAGAGAACTGTCTACCTCTCAGACACCAGACACTCCTAACATCCCTGGTGGCTTGCCACATTCCCCTACTCCCTCAGGGCAGGATGTTGAACACCCAACCAGTGAAGGGGGAGACACTTTAGTTTCCTTCTTGTGTCAACAAGCTATTCTGTTTGCAGAATCATCTAATTCTCCCAATTATCAGGAATGGTCCTTTAAGGACATTGATAAATTGCCTGCAGAGGAACAAAAACTCTGGCAGAAGGCCTGCAAAAATGAGCTACAGATTCTCAAAGAACACAAGGTATGGGAAGTAGTCCATTGGCCGCAAGGTCATAAAGAATCAATGGGTTTTTGATGTGAAATCTGATGGCCATAAAAAAGCCCATCTAGTCGCCAAAGGCTGATTCCAAGTGGAAGGTCTAGACTATGATCAAATATTCTTGCCAGTTGTCAAATTTGAAACTGTGTGATGTGTTACGATCCTGTCTAGGCTGTTGCCGTGGGACGATGATCGGCAACACTGACTCTAACAACAAAGGAGACGGGAATAAGAGGGAAGGAAAGGTAAGCGATTTAGAGGGAAGGGAATGAGGAGAAGCTCTCAGCGATGATGGGTCCTTCACTAAGGACGAGGGGACTAGACTCCAGTAGGATCGTACTTGGTATGACGACCAAGCGGTTGACCTTACTTCCGAGAACACGGTACTCAACGATGAGCTACCGGGCAGGGGTGGAATACTGTCTAGGAGCGAACTCTGACTTGACTGAGGTCAAAGACGAAGAGATAAGAACTGGGGAGTTCCGATCTCTCATCGCTGTATTTATACTAGCTATGTACGTGCACGGACCAGGTACTTTAGGGTAAGCGTGTACGAGCTAATACTAAATATAGCAGAGAATGAGAGAAGGGAACAAACGGAAATTAAAGGGATAGGAGGTGGGAATGAACGTTTTAGCAGCATGGGTAATGGAAGAGAAGAGAAGCGAGAGATCTGATCAGGTAGAATGGAAGATGAGATTCGGGAGATTGGATCGGGAGATCCAGATCCAGATCTGATCGGGGGTTACGTAAGTAGATCGGGTTAGGATCGAGTGAAAGAAAGGGGAAAACGAAGGCGAGATCATAACATGATGTATGCTAGCATTAGCAGCCCTAGGAAAGTGGCACATTTCTGGACTTGACATCTGATCCACTTATCTCTATGGAGTCCTAGAAGAGGAATTTTATATGGAGTTTCCTGAGGGTTTCTTACCACCCAAACACAAAGGCAATAAAGTACTAAGACTTCTACATGCAATCTACAGAATAAAGCAAGCCAGAATTACCTGGTGGTGCACACTAGACAAATCCATGAAAGAACTTGGATTTGAATGGCTTTGAATGGATGCCAGTCTCTTTGTGTACAAACAAGGAAATGAAATAGTACTCACTATCATTTATGTCAACAACACATTGTTCTGCAGACCCAACAAGAGCCTAGTTGAAAAACTTAAGGCCACTTTTATGAAAAAGTGGGAATGTCAAAATCTCAGGGAACCACACAAATTCCTTCAAATGAACATACATTGAGAAGGTCACTACATATATATTGACCAGCAGAATTATCTTGACAAAGTCCTTGAGCACTGTGGAATGATCAATGCTAAGCCTGCTCGGACTCCTCTTCCTCAGGGTTACTACCCAGAGAAGAGTGATCTACCAGTCAATCTGGAACTTAGGACTCGTTTCCAAACAGTCATTGGATCATTGTTATATCTCATAATTGGGACTAGGCCTGATATTGCCTATGCTGTCACTCAGTTGGCCCACCAATCAGCCAATCCATCAAAGGATCACCTTGATAAGGCCCTTTATATCTGCTGATACCTACAAGGCACTTCAGATTACTCTCTGATTTATGATGGATTATCTGGAAAAGGCTTAATCACCTGTACTGACTCAGACTGGGGTCAGGATAAAATTACTGGTCACTCACAGACAGGTTTTTACAGTACCTTAAACTTGCGAATGGGGTCTTTCTTTGGAATTTCCATCTTCAAAAGACTACCACCCTGTCTTCTATTGAAGCAGAGTACATGGCTTTGAGTGATTGTTCTCACCAAGTCATCTGGATAAAGCAAATGCTTGAAGAAATTGGGCACAAGCTTAATCCTATTCCTATCTGTGGTGACAATCAAGGTTCTCTCTTTATTGCAGAAAACCCAGTCACTCAGAAACAGTCCAAACATATCCTCATCAAGTACCACTATGCATGCAATGCAGTAATGACTTTCAAGCAGGTTGAACTGTTTTATATCCCTGGAGATGATAATCCAGCAGATATGTTCACCAAGAACCTCAGACATGTCAAGTTTGAGAAATTTCACCCACAGCTTGGTTTGGAGTTTCATAACCTCACCTTTCCTTCTGGATCGCATAATTGATCCCATACTTAGGTCTTACAATACTATGGTATATTAGACCAGGGGGAGTGTTGAACAATAGGAGTAGTATAGTCCATACTTGTATAATAGTTCACACGTTCACTGTACTTAAGTACAAACTCAGCAGAGCTGAGTTCTAATCACTTCTTGATCTCCAACCACTATGTTCTCAGCTACCTCACTTAGTCAGCAGGTAAGTATGCTTTGCATAACTCTAGCCAATACACGTGCTAGTTCAACAAGTTACCCTTTGTAACTTAGCAGTTTCAAGGTCACAAGGATTTATGCTAAAGAGCATTGAGTAAGTCACCATGTAACTCCTGCTATGACATCCATTGTCAGTATTAAATTTGATATTCAATGTCTTGGATTCCCAAGGTTTTCAGTCTTTGTGCATGTCAAACCTGGCATGATACAACAACAATTTTTGCTGAAAATATTGGGAGCAGAATGTCACTAATGGACTTGGAGAGATCCTATATGTAGTACATTAGTCAAGTTTGTGAAAGAACCAAGAGTCTCACCTCAAGATTCTCAATGCTCTAAATAGTCTCTTAGTACTTGACCTTCTGACTTACATTGATGATCTGAGTGGTCTTAAAATGGTCTTGTTGATATTGGCATCCCAAAGTTGTTGTTTGACTCACTAACATCAAGGCATGAATATGATTATCAATTTCAGTATTGCTAATGACTGCTTTTCATAAACAATAGTTTACACAATGATAAATACAAAAATATTCACATCAAAGGGGCCTTGAAATGGAGTATTTCAAAGAATATGATGTTTTACTAATTGAATGCACCCCCCTCCCTCATTATCTCCTTGTCCACTGACTCCACTTTGATACCTTGCTGAACCTGCACATGAATTCCTGGTATTTACCTCCTTGATCTCCATCTGGTATGTTTATCATGCCTTGTTTTGAATCAGTGTATGCACTACTTGTTGTGCCATTCATACTATTAGAACTTTTTCACTCCAACATACATATTATGAATACATTCTTGTTTAAAATCTTTTCCAATTCCAGAATCACAGTTTTGACTGGAAGTATCCTAAGAATTGTCTACTAATGTCAATCATGATGTACATCATGCAATATTATGGGATTGTGGCATCTACATCATTACTATACTGCTATACATTAACAATTTTCATTACATTTACACAAATCATATAACTTACAAGATATATAGAGTGAATGCAAAATGTGACCAGAATTATAATAAAATTGCAAATATGTATTAGAATAAGGCCACTCAAGAATATATGCAAAATAACATTCTTGACATATCATTTAAAAGTTCCAGGAAAAATACTGAAAGGGTTGTGTAATGGTCCCATAATATGTTTTTGTATCAAGGAAGATGAAGAACATTGTGCTATTTGCTTAAACAATTTTATGGGTGCTCAAAGGGTTGGAAAAAAGTAGAAATAGTGATATTTGCAGTTTTAACTACATAGCATTACTAAGGCTAGAAAAAAATCAATGTTTGTTGGCTGCAGTAGTACAACCATAATTGAATCTAGTGATAGAAAATTCTATAAAATTATGAAAATTATGATTGGCCTGAAATGACCATTTTTATGAGTTTTATTACTGTAACAATAATACTCAATCATAATTTGACCAATATGATCTGGTGGTTGATCTAATTAACAAATGGAAAGTAGCCTTTGTATGTCATCAAGGCACTTTTGACCCTGTCATAATGTATTTCAACTTATGCAACTATCCCACCACATTCCAAACTATAATGAACAATATCTTTTCTAACATGTCTAATGTAATGGTTGTCTATATTGATGACTTAATGTGCTTTATGAAAACTAATGACATCAAGAAACATGAACAAATGATAAAGCAAGTACTAAACTATCTCCAGGAATATGGCCTATTTACAAAATCAGAGAAATACACCTTCAGTGTTCAAGAAATGGAATTCCTTGGTGTGATAGTCTCTAGAGAGGGAATAAAGATGGATGACATGAAAGTCACAGCCATTAAGAAATGGCCTACCTCCAAAATAGTAAGAGGCATCTGTAGTTTGCTAAGTCTTATAAATTTCTATCAAAGGTTCATCAAAGAATATATACAAGTAGAAACACCCTTGAATGATCTAACAAAGAAGGATACACCCTTCAAATGAACAGAGATATAATAAATAGTATTTGATACATTTAAATGTGGATTTACCACTGCTCCTATTTTTGCTGACCCTGACAATAACAAAATATTTTGCTTAGAAACAGGTGCTTCTAATGACACAACCAAAGCTGTGATCTCAATAGAGCAAGATGGAAAATGGCACCCCATTGCATTTTCTTTACATAGTATGACATCAGAAGAATAGAACTACCATCATAGATAAGAAAATGCTTAGTGTCATTAGAAGCCTTAAACAATGGCATCACCATTTTGAAAATACTTGTTATAAATTAGAAATATGGAATGATTACTCATCTCCTTTGTCAGTAACCAACACTGGGCTCGGTTTGTATGTCTTTTGCTCTTGTAGGCATTCTTTGTATGGCTTTACCTGTGATATATTACCACTACAGTATGTGTATTTTCATTTACATGGAAGTTTCAGCTTGACAGCATTTTCTCCCACCATTTTAAGAACCTTGTAAGGATCTAGCCATCTTTTCATAAGTTTATATGATTAATGGATATTCAGTTGATAACCAAACTTGTTAACCCTTCTCATAAACCAGGGCATTTGTAAGGATTACATGAACATTACTCACTGACAACAAGGACTGACAATGATGCAATGTCAGGCATGTGTAGGATGCATGTCAATGGCATTATTAGTCTAGAACTGACCTCTCTTTGTCATATGTCAGCATGTATCCACTCACTTCCAGATGACATCATAGCCATTCATTCTTTGTTTTCCCCATCCTTGGTACTTGTATGTATATAGCCCTTGTCTCAGCTATGGAATACCCAGCCATTATCACATCCATCAAACTGACCAAACAAAAGACTCTGTGCTGCTGACTATCTTCTAAGTACTTTCTCACTTCACTCTACCTTTTATCTGCTTGTTTCTTCATCTGAGCTTGTGACTTTTCTATTGATAATTTCACATTGGAGAGAGTTGCATAAAATCTTGGGCAAATACTGTCACAGATGGTGCCTTGGCTTCTTTAGGTTCAATCCCCATGTGCAGGGCATAGGAGTGTGTGATTTGGATGGGTGATTTATCCATTGCAAAATAAATCTTATTTTTGTATTAAAATTGCATCAGTGCAAGCTATTCCAACTATTTTATTCACTTTTCTGCAGTGTATGTATAGACATAGAAATTGTTGAAGGTCTCAGTTAACTTTTCTGTTTGGCCATCCATTTGAGGGTGGAAAGCTGTGGACATATGGAGGTCTATTTATAGCATTTTGCAGAGATCCTTTATCACCTGTCCAAAGAATTGTGGTCTGTGATTGGAAATAATAGAATGTGGGAGACTGGGCATTTTTCAAATGTTGTTTTGATATAGTTTAGTGGTTTCCAGGCTTGTAATCATTTTTACTATGGGAATAAATATGGCTTCTTTGGAGAATCTGTCAACCATCACAAGGATTCTGTTGTATTTGTTTGACTTGGGTAGATCCATAATGAAGTCATATACTGAGATTATTATGAGAGAATATTTATAAAGCAAATAATTAACTAACATTTTCAAACACTTTTCAAGACCCTATTTTACCCCTTATTTGAACACTCTCACCTTTAACTTAGCAGTATAAATGCCTACTCTACATCTCCTGCATCTTTATAGTTACATGATGCACATGTGATCCTGGGAACAGACACCTACACATACCCAAGGATCCAGACTTATATGTTGCACATCATGACTTATTAATTTCCGATTACCATCTTCCCACAAGACACTTCATATTATTTTCCTTTCTTCTCCTTTCTATTATTACTGAACCTTCTTCCCAAACTTCCACTCCTATTATTACAACCTTAACACTCACTTCCTAAACTCTCCTTTAAACTTCACCCTCTTTTTAATCTCTGCTCCTTCCTCTCCAATTTTTCACTTCAAACTTTAACTCTATCTTTAATCTCTGTTCCTCTTCACATCCATCCTCTCCCCATGATCAATTATGATCCACCTCATCTCCTTAATCCCCCCAATCTCTCCCTTCATGTTCATATTACAATACCATTTTCCTCATCCTCAGACATTATCTATTTTCATCATTATGATACTTACAGTCTTTATGATTCCATCCCCCCTTATGATCTCCATCAAGATCTCTACAAGATGTCAATCACAATTCCCTTCCTCTTATTATATTCCTTCTTCTATTCTCATGAATACACCACTTTATCTATATATAGTCATATTCCTTTCTCTCACAAATGCTTCTCTTATTTAATCATACTTAGCAACTATTTGTCATATCCCGGAAATCCAGTTAAGTTTAACCCCGGTCCTCCGGACCAACTCTGCTTCTTGTACATACGAACTCCGGTACGTTCTCATTCGAGACGCAACCCCTGACCCTCGGACCCTGTCCATAACTTACGATACCTTATGTTCCATTCCTTGATCTCCGTATATACTAGTTCTGCTGTATGTTCTCCCCCATACCTGTGCTCCGCTTAGGAACACAGCTCCGGTCCTATCTTACCTCCGATCCCTTACTTACAAACCAGCTCCACTCCGTTAGTAATCCCCTAGAACTCCGTAGTATATAAACCTCCGCTACTCCTGTATTTCCCTCCAGTTCAAATATCAACTTAGTTTAACTCCTTTCCTCCGCTCGAGTCTCGAAGACTCTCTCTCTGTAACCTCCGCTCGACTTGACGTCTAGTACGTCTTAAGTCCAAATCTGACCCTTCAGTAAATTCCGGGACAACAAGACTCCTGACAAGGGTGCACCATATACGGTGAAGCCAAGTCCCGTCCGTATAAGACAACTCCAGCGCTCCGGAGTTTGTCCCCCCCTCAGAGTTTGCCTGACCTTAACAGTATATTTGAACTCCACCCGTTACGAGTCTAACCTATGGCTACACGCACTACCAGATCTCAAACCCGCACCCTAGGCACAAACCCTCCGCCATCTCCTAGATACAACCCTCTCAGCATCTTCGGAAGCAGTCATCGAGGCCCTGAACTCGTCGACCAATTCTGCAGATTCTCTGCACGACATACACCATCCGCCTCTCAGGCGCGTCCCGCTCCGGAGTCTCCGACTCCTGGAGCACGTATCATTGAGCTCAACCTCGACGACAATAGGACGAAATCATCCTCTCAGCCAAGTCAGCGCTCGAGCCAAAGAGCGCAGGACTTCCACATCCCCGAGGACGGTGATGCTCCGGGTGACCCAGATCCCGGAGATGACCCGTTCGACGATGACCCCTACTTCCTGGCGATGACGACGACCCGCCTAACGACTCCGACAATGAGCATGTCCCACGAGATACCCTCGCTCTACTCGCAAGCGCCATCCAAGGCCTTGCTCGCTCCACTCGTCGTCCCGCCTCCGACTCTACCCCCCACACTAAAGTCCGAGAACCAGACCAGTTTGACGGGACTGAACCCTGCAAACTCCAAGTTTTCCTAGTGCAATGCGAATTAAACTTCCAAGACCGCCCCAAGGCTTTCAGTACCGAC
>JBBPQV010001046.1:0-12972 GCA_038092675.1 Boletus rufocinnamomeus | reverse complement strand
GGTGTAAAGTAGTGTGCAGTGCATTTTAAGTTAAAAAGTTTGAAAATATTGTATATCATAACAAAAATAAGTTAGTTCTTGACCATGAGACCAAAAAATGTACATATGTTGCTAGTGCAAGTCATTCTTGAAAAGTAACCATCTTCAGAAACAAGGTGACCATCTTTAGGAATGAAGTAACTGTCTTCAGGAACAATGGTCTGCTTGAAAACAGTGTCAATTCTTAACTATGAGACTAAAAAATGTATGACCATGGTATATTAAAAATTGATAATCTGCTTGAAAACCTACTAAATGAGTTCTGAATGGGTTTGGGCCAATAAAAGCCTGCAATAAACCTATGGTGCAGTGGGAAGAATGGCAATAAACAGATTAAGGCAAAATAAATACCTATAGATGTTCCCATCCTTTGCCAGTCAATGATGGAGAAGTTGCAACAGAGAAATACCAGAAATTGCCAGTCAGAAATGGACCTTATGGCTCAATGAGTCACCATGCAATTGCATTGCAACAAAAAACAGGCACACAATTGTCATACATAATGATGTGGATCTTGAATACATCAGAGGGACATGTATCTTTGACTACCTAAAGACTCTCTGGGTTTGTCAAATAAACATAGAGTATCATACTCATATAGTCCTGCACCACTACAATCAAAAACATGCTTGATCTCTCCAATCTGCCACTCCACTTGCCTCAAAAAAGCCCCAGCTTGATCACATTGGTCTGAACATATCATACACATGACATCAAGTTCTTTGAGGTGCAGGCAATAGTAGTGTAGGCTTGCAGTGAAAGCATCACAGAATACTTGTGCAAGCTGTAGTATGCATAGATAATGGAGATTTTCTGCATCTTCAGAGACCTTTGCAGATTCCTGCAAGCACTGTCAGAATGTGAGGATGGATGTTATGGATTTCTTTCCTTTTTATCCTTCTAACTATGCTCTCACCCATTTATCTTCTCATATGCGAGAGGGCTTCACCCTTATGGTGTTGACCTTGTGACATGCCACTTTTATGGACGATCTTCTTAAAACAGACAAATAACCTTTTCTAGGCAGTTCTCTTGTACTGCCTTGTATTTCCCTCAACCCAGATGGTCTGTGTGCACTTTTATTGAACTGGTTTGTGTGCCATTCCCAGTAGTATAAATATTTTGCCTTTGTACTAGGGATTCAGTATCTAGTTCTACACAATCTATTGCCTAGAGCCTGGTTATTTCACAAGTGATTAGTCTAGTGATTAGTCATAGCAAGACCTGAGGACTTCTGAGTGTCTCTGCACTACACTTGAGTGTGTGCTTTGACTAGGTTCTATGCATCAGCATAACAAAAGAACTAGATCATCCAGTTTACCTCTGCTATTTAGCATGAGATCCTTCCCACCACCATTTCATGGCAAAGAGGAATCTGAGCTCCCTCCCCTGAGCAGGAGCAAGACATTGAAATTGCAGTATCTCCTCTGACTACTGAACCCACTGACTACCATTACAATGACCCCAACTTCTGGACCAGAAACTCCACCACCCCCCACCCCTCCTCCCCAACCACTCCCGTTCAATCTTTGTCCTCTTTGGGAACAAACCTTTATCATTGGCAACCAACTATTCCTCCAGTTGCACCTCTATCACCACAAAGTGCAACCACCGAAGAATGAGTGGAATCTCCACTAGAATCCCCTATCCCCATGGACATCAATGAACACAAGTCAGAGATTAAAGCAGGTCTGCTGGATGATTTCTCTGATCACCCAGATGATGTGCCATGATGGCTGCTGGCCATGAAGGCCTACTTCCAGATGAATGCTCACTTCTACAACAATTGAGCCAAGACCCTTACCCTTCTTGCCAAGATGAGCAAAGGCCAAGGGAAGGACTTCTCCAAGGGTTGGTACTGGAGAATAGGAGACAAAACAGTGGCAGACAACACTAAGTCCTTCACCACCATAACAGAAGGCTTCATTAAAGCCTTTACCCCATATGATGTCAGAGCCAAAGTCCGAATTGATTTGGGAAGGTTGAGGCAGAACCTCAGGGATCCCAATGGGCTGGATGACTACAACCTCCAGTTCCAACTTCTCGCTGGAAAAGCAGAGATCACGGATCAGAAGGCGTTGATCAAGTGGTACATCAACGGCCTAGACAGTAACCTCTCCGACTCCATCCTAATGATGCCCATCGTCCCTAATTCCATCAACGGCTGGATTCAGAAGGCCTCTCAGTTCATTGGACAGGCAAGGAGAAGAGATGGACTCTGATGCAGAAGGGCTTTCATTCCCACGTCCACTTGGACCCCACCCCATCAGACTTGTGCCACCCCTTGTTGTGACCCGAATGCCATGGATGTGGACACAGTCCACCTTACCCTGGTCAAGCGTGCCTGCCACATGAAGGACAACCTCTGCTTCATCTGTCACCAGAAAGGATGTCGCACCACAAACCACCCTCGCCCTCCCCACAACAATAACCCTCCTTGTAACAACAATGGACCTCCATGTCCCCCTAGGAATCCCCAGAGGGTCAGAGCCACTTCCACCACTCCTACCCCAGACCCAGTCGCGACTTACATCACTAGTCTCAGAGGAAGGAATGTTTCCAAAGAAGATATCCTACAAGTGCTCAAGACATGCTACAAAGAACAACTGGAGGAAGGAGGAGAGACAGTGGCAACTGCTAAGATAGAAGTGGCTAAGGATTTTTGAAACAGAGGGAAGTCTTGACATCTTCTCCTTCTCTTGTCATAGCTCCTGTATGTGTATCAGATTTGCATGCACAGTCAATCCAAATCCCCCTCTCTCTCTATATGCATGCAGGAGCAGAAATTGTCGATGTTACCACTCTTATCGACAGCAGTGCAACCAGATGCTTCATTGATCGAGACTTTGTTTCAAGGCATCATATTCCCACCACTCAACTTCTTAAACCACTGAAGGCTCGAAACATGGATGGAACCACCAACAAAGAAGGGATCATCTGACACCAGGTATCCCTCACCCTCTGAGTAGGAGAAATCAAAGAAGAACAAAAACTAATGGTCATCAACTGCAGATCTGAGAACATCATCCTTGGTCTCCCTTGGCTTAAGGACCTCAACCCCATTATTGACTGGGCAACCAGGCAGGTCACCATCCCAGATCAACTCCCTACTCCCCATCATGATTTCCTGGAAGCCATCACCCAGTGCTACCTTGTCCAATACTTAGACATGGACCCAGACCTTTGCATTGCCCAGATGTGGAAAAAATGACTTGATCGCTTCTTGTCCATTTTAAAAACCACCATCACAACAGAAATTGCCTTGAAAGCTGAGAAGATAGAAAAGAAACTTCCACAGCAATACTCCACCTTCCAGGATGTGTTCAAAAAGAAAGTTGTTGACAAGCTACCCCCCTCTTGATCCTTTGACCACACTATCGACCTCAAAGAGGACTTCACTCCAAAGGTCACTAAAGCCTATCCTCTCAACCCAAAGGAACTCGATGCCTGTAGGGCCTTCATTGACGAACATGTCAAGTCCAGGAAGATAGTCCCATCAAAGTTGCCACAGGCTTCCCCCTTCTTTTTCATCCCAAAGAAGAATGGATCAGTCCGTCCCTGCCAGGACTACCAATACCTTAATGAGCATACCATCAAAAACGCCTACCCCCTCCCCCTCATATCTGATCTCATGGACAAACTGAAGGGATTCTGTCTCTTCATGAAGATGGACATCCGATGGGGGTACAACAACATGCTGATCAAACCTGAAGATTGCTGGAAGGCAGCCTTCATCACCCCTTTCAGCCTCTTCAAACCAATGGTAATGTTCTTCGGACTCTGCAATTCACCTGCCACCTTCCAGGCCCTCATGGACCATCTCTTTGGGGATATGATGGCGGAAGGATGGCTTATCATCTATATGGACAACATCCTCATCCATTCCTCCTCCCCCACTTTTCATGAGTAACGAAAAAAACGTGTCCTCAAACGACTCCAGGAACACAAACTCTTCCTCAAACTCAAGAAGTGTTTCTTTGACATCAACAAGGTAGAGTACTTAGGGATGATTGTACAAGAAGGGTAGGTAAAGATGGACCTGGTCAAGCTGAGTGCTATCAACAACTGGAAACCCCCAACCTCTATTAAAGCAGTCCGGTTGTTCATAGGATTCTGTAACTTCTACAGGAAGTTTATCCCAGACTTCTCAGCCTTAGCCCGCCCCCTGGGAGTGGAAAGAACCCCAACAGACCACCTTCCTTGCTATTAAGGGAGCCTTCAGCAAGCAACCAGTCCTACGCCTCCCCAACGTCCTCTCCCCCTTTTTTGTCATGACCAACACATCCCTTACAGCCACAGGAGCTGTCCTTATGCAAAAAGACACCAGTGGTGACCTTCACACCTGCACTTAGCTCTCCCAGACCCCCTCCCTGGCTGAGAGAAATTACAACATCTACAATCACAAACTCCTTGCTGTCATTTACGCACTCAAAGAATGGTGACACTACCTCCTGGGCACCTCCCACCCTGTTACCATCCTCACGGACCACAAGAACTTAACTTACTTCAAACAGCCTAGGAAGTTGTCTCACTGCCAAGCCCAATGGTTGATGTTCCTACAGGACTTCAACCTGACCTTCCACCATCTCCCTGGCACCCAGATGGGCCCAGCAGATGCTCTCTCCAGAAAGGATGACATCGCAACCACCAATGATAACCAGGATATCACCCTCCTTTCCCCCGATCTCTTCATTTGATTGATCAATGCAGCTCTGGCTGACAAGATTGCATCCTCTTCCCCCACTGACCCCTCATGCTCAATGCTGTTAAAGCTCTTGCCAATGGGTCCTCCCTCTTCCCCCGGGTGGCCCACACGGACTGGACCTATGATCACCCCCACCTCTACTATAGGAATAAGCTCTTTGTTCCTGAACCAGCCCAATGGGATCTCACCCATTCCATTCATGAAAGTGAAACTGGAGGGCATGGCAGATATTTCCACACTGTCAACACCCTCCAACAGGATTATTGGCGGCCTGACCTCACCACCTTTGTTCAATGCTTCATCTTGGATTGTGCCACCTGTCAAGCCCATAAGGTTAACATCCACCCCTCTGCTCCACCCCTTACCCCATTGCCCTCCTTGGCAACCTGCCCCTTCCAATCCATCTTGGCGGATCTCATCACGGATCTCCCTCCTTCTCTTGGGTTTGATTCTGTCATGGTCGTGGTCAACCATGGCCTTACAAAGGGGGTAATTTATGCCCCTTGTCTCAAAATGATCGATGCTGCAGGTGTGGCACTCCTCTTCTTTAAAACGGTCTTCCATCACTTCAGATTACATGACAGGTGTATCTCCAATCAAGGACTCCAGTTCACCTCTGCCTTTGCAAGAAAACTAGCCAGACTCCTTAAATACGACCTGGCCCTCTCTACCACTTACCACCCCCAGACCAATGGTGAAACTGAATGGGTCAATCAAGAGCTGGAAACCTACCTTTGCATTTTCTGTGATGGACACCCAGAGAAATAGGCAGAACTCCTCCCTATGGCTGAGTTCTCCCATAATGCAGCCACTCATTCTGTCACCAATAAATCCCCCTTCTCCCTTATGATGGGATATGAACCCCACCCTTATCCTCCAATCAGAAAAATGTTCCTCCCTGCCCTAGAACAATGGTTGGAAATACTTGGAGATGCCTGATCAGAGGCAATCACAGCACATGAAAAGGCACAAAGAAGCATGAAGGAGTGGATCTCCTCCAAGTTCCACCTGTGGAAAGTAGGAGATAAGGTATGGCTAGAAGGCAAGAACCTTCACCTCTGCTATCCTTCTAGAAAACTCGCCCCCAGACAAGAGGGACCATTCAAAATTGCCCAGGTCATCTCCCCAGGGGCATTTTGTCTTTGCCTCCCCAAAACCTAGTGAATCCACAACGTGTTTCACACCTCCCTCTTATCCACCTATTAGGAGACTTCGGAACATGGTCCTAACTACTCCAACCCTCCACCAGATCTCATCAGAGGAGAAGAGGAGTATGAAGTAGACAAAATCCTCTCACACTGTGAAACACAAGGTCGGAGGCAGTACCTAACTTCCTGGAAAGGATACTCCATAGCAGAGAACACCTGGAAACCAGAGGAAAGCTTCAAACATGCACAATCACTCCTTTGTGCTTATAAGCTTCGCCACCCCAAAGACTTCCCCTCCCCATCCTCCTTCTAAATCATCTTCAAAATGGCCATCACCCAGACCCCCCTTGTTCGCTGCAACTGCCTTTCTGTTCCCCACTGCTGTATCCTCTTTGCTTCCATCCTAGAGAACCCTGTCACCACCCTCATCATAGAAAGAAACTGGGTCTTCACCTACAACTATGTACAACCTCATCTCCCTCACCTGTCTCTACCAGTCATGTGCCACGGTGAGGTGTATAATGACCCAGTTGACCCCAGATAATCAACCCCCTATTTATGCCACTTCCTTGAATGGGGCCATCACTGAGGCAAGGGCCCTTACTTTAGATTTACTTTGGAACCAAGGGTTCAGCACAGTTGTTGACGCGCTCCCCCCTCTTTCCATCTCCCCCATCCTTTGCCCCCTCATCCTCTCCATGTTGGAACTGGAGAGGGAGATTTACTTCTCCCAAGACCCCCTCAACATCCCCGCTGCCCCTGCCCCTCACCCCTCCAATCATGGAGCTACCCATGAGGGTATCAACGGTCAGTCCACCTCTCCATCTCCCACTCCCATCCCAGTTCCACCACCTTCCTCCAGCACCGTTCCCAATAGGACCACACCCCCGTGAGGGCTTGCTCTGAGTCAGCCAAGTCCTTTCGGACCAGCATTGAGGGGACACCAGCCCCTCCAATGCCAGTGAGCTCTCTCCCCACTCTTAGGGGAGTCCACTGCACCTGCCTCTCACAGGAGGAACAACAATGACTCAGACTCAGGACCACAGTCCTCATTCCATTGGGCCCACCAGTGGGCACAAGAAATCAACGAGGAAACATGGATCATTCCCACTCTCCCCGTCACGTCCCCACCCTGGGACCCCTCACCATTGCCACCCCCACTCACCCCATCTCCCCTGCCCTCTCCACTGTCAGCCATCAACCCTCCACTCCACCAGTGGCCCAATCCCCTCCCTGGCCTCATGTTCCTCTCCACCATTGTCTCAGGTGCTACGAGTGCCACTCCACCAATCACTTCTGGGTCAACTGCACACAGTATATCTGCCCCTACTGCTGCACTGCCACCCCTGGACATATTCAGGCTCAATGCCCTTGTCAAGTCTGTTCTCTCTGCAGAGAGGTTGGACACATCGCCAACAACTGTGTCCTCCATGACAATGAGTGGATCAACTGGGACCACAACCCCACTGACTATGAGATCAATGAGGGGGACCAATCCAGATGGGACTGAGGAGATAGAGGAACAGACCCAGCTGGAACTGGAGAGTATAGAGGAAGAGTCAGGGTCTCTTCCATATGAAGGGGGTAATGTTATGGATTTCTTTCCTTTTTATCCTTCTAACTATGCTCTTGCCCATTCTTCTTCACATACACAAGAGGGCTTTGCCCTTATGGCGTTGACCATGCAATATGCCACTTTTACAGATGAACTTCTTGATACAGACAAATAACCTCCTTTAGGCAGCTCTCTTGTACTGCCTCATATTTCCCTCAACCCAGATGGTCTGTGCGCACTCTTATTTAGCTGGTCTATGCACCATTCCTAGTAGTATAAATACTTTGCCTTTGTACACTAGTTCAGTATCTAGTTCTATGCAATCTATTGCCTAGAGCCTGGTCATTCTGTGAGTGATTAGTCTAAGGATTAGCCATAGCGAGACCCCTAAGCCTCTTAGTGTCTTCGCACTACACTTGAGTGTGCGCTTTGACTAGGTTCTATGCATTAGCATAACATCATGGATCTTTCATCAGGTGGGGAGTTCTAGATGGTAGGCCACAGGGGAGATGACTTTGGAAATTTGGAAGGGGCTGGTGTGACAAGAGGAAAGCTTTTTGGAGAGAGTTTGGAGATGAAGGTTCTTTGTTTCCAGCCAAACTTGATCACCTTCTTTCCATGGTTTGAAAGAGGAACAACAATGTTCCTTCATGTGTTGCTGAGTGAGTTCATGAGTGGCTTCAGCTTCTTTTTGGGAGTCTGAGATGGAATTGAGGCAGGACTTGAGGGTGGGGAGGAAGGTTTTGCCTAATGGGGGATAGGCACAAGGTTCATATCCCATGAGGAGGGAGAATGGGGATTTGCCAGTTACAGAATAAATGGCAGAGTTGTGGGCGAATTCTGTCATAGGCAGCATTTCCAGCCATTTGTGGGGGGAGTTTGCATAGAAGATGCATAGGAATGTCTTGAGTTCCTGGTTATAGTGTTCTGTTTCTCTGTCTGTCTGTGCATGATAGGTGGTAGACAGAGAAACATTGTATTCAAGGAGGCAGGTGAGTTCCCGTGCAAAGGCAGAAGTGAACTGGGGGCTGTGATCTGAGACCAACTTGTTGTGGAGGCTGAAGTGACTGAAGACTTTGGTGAAAAAGAGTTGGGCAATGCCTGCCGCATCAATGGTTTTAGTGCAAGGAACAACAATTACCCCCTTACTAAGCCCATGGTTGACCATGACCATAATAGAGTCAAAACCATCCACTGGAGGTAGATTAGTAATGAGGTCCACAGAGAGGTGGGAAAAGGGGGGGAAGTGGTGATTGGAAGGGGTATGAGGGGAGGAATGGTGGGGTGAGTCAAGACCTTGTGGGACTGACAAACAGCACAACCAGCAACAAAGTGGCAGATAAAGGCAGAAAGGCCAGGCCACCAGTAATCATGGGAGAGGAGGGCAGTAGTGTGGAGGTGGCCACTGTGGCCACTGGCAGGAAAAGAGTGTGCAGCCACAACAAGGTCATGGCAGGCAGGTTCAGGGACATAGAGGTGATCTTTAAAATAAAGATGGCCATCCAAGTAGGTCCAGTCTGAAGGACAGGATCATCCAAACAGGGGTTTGTTGACCTCCATGTGGTGGAGGGCATCTAGGACTAGGGGGTTGGTGGAGGATGACTCATGAATGCAAGAGTCAAGGGTGGTGTTGAGGGCATGGATCTGCTGGCCAAAAGCAGAGAAGGGAAGCATCTGAACATCCTTGTTGTTGAGGAAGGTGTCCATGTCATCTTGATGGAAGAGGGCATTTGCAGGGGCCATTTGGATTCTGGTGAGGGCAGTGTACTCCAGGTCAAAATCCTGGAGGAAGAGAAGCCACCTGGCTTGTCTATGAGAGAGTTTCTGGGATTCTTTGAAATAGGTAAGATTCTTGTGGTTGGTAGGAATCTTGACAGGGAAGAGGAGCCAAGGAGATATTGGCACCAGTCCTCAAGTCCACATATGACTGCAAGGAGTTCTTAATTGAAGATGTCATAATTACATTCTGCAGGGAAGAATGTCTGGGAGAGATATCCACAGGGGCAGAGATCACCATTGGGGTCTGATTGCATCAAGACTGCTTCAGAGGCAGTGAGAGAGGCATCTGTCATCAGGGTGAACTGTTTGGTGATGTCAGGGAACAGCGAACCATGAAAGCCTTCTGGAGAGTAAGGAAGGCTGAATTGTGGGAGGGAGTCCAGGACCAGGGGGCACCTTTCTTGGCCAAATCAAGAAGGGGGTGTGCAAAATCCAAGAAAGAGGGGATGAACTTTCAGTAGAAATTACAGAATCCTAGGAAGGATCTGATTTCTTGGATGGATGATGGTCTGGGCCATTCCTCAATGGCATGGAGTTTGGTGGGGTCCATTTTGATGCTGTCTTTGTTAAGGACAAGTTCCAGGTAGTCCACTACTGATGTGGCAAAGGTATACTTTTCAAGTTTCAGGAACATTTTGTGTTTCTAAAAACATTGGAGAACTTTCCGAGTTTGTTCTTCATGGAGGATGGGATCTGAGGAGTGGATAAGGAGGTCATCCATGTAAATGATGAGCCATCCTTCCATGATATAATCTCTGAAGAGATCGTCCATGAAGGCTTGAAAGGTTGAAAGGTTGCAGGGGAATTGCACATTCCAAAGAACATGACCATAGGTTCAAAGAGACCAAAGGGGGTAATGAAGGTGGCTTTCCATTGGTCTTCAGGTCTGATGAGGATATTGTTATATCCCCATCGTACATTGAACTTTGTGAAGATGGAGGATCAGCATACACAATTGATGAGGTCAGAGATGAGAGGAAGGGGATATGCATTCTTGATTGTATACATTGTCTTCTTCATAGGCAAATGCAATGAAACTAAAGTGCTTGTTTCCCAGACTACTGATTTGCCTTCCACAGATGAAACACTAAGCTAGGGATTACAAATCTCCTAGACAAAACACTATCTAGATCTACTAGTAATGAGTTGGTGAAAAACTCAGTGTAGTCAATTATGTGGATTGTTCACCAATTCTCAACTATTGTTTATAGATTGGGTCTTGAAGAAACACTTTAATAGTGTCTGGAAATATAATGGTGTGGTTAGTGGTTTACACTAAGAAATATACTAGTCAACACTTGTAAGGTTGCTAGTTTCAGGGGTTGGATTAGGGCTTGATTGACAATGTATCCTAAAAAGGAAGTCAGTGGCTTTGTGGCACTAATCCAAAGATATGTTGAATTGTAAGGATGTAGAGATGTTCCAGAATTAGCTGGAATTCAGTAGTAGTTCACTTAGTTCACTCAGATAGGTTTTCATAACACAATCTTATTGCGCAACTAAGGAGAAGTTAAATCAGGCGAATCAAACTGTACTATCACTTATCCTCTTAGGTGGATAGTCAGTAGAGATAGCAGGATGCTGGTAGATTAGATTGTTGGGGATCTGTTCCTTTTAGTTGCCCTTATATGGGTTTTCTCCCTAAAAGTGTCCTATTTCACTTGTCCTTTATAGGTACAAGTCTTTACTCCTAACAATGTAACTATCAGAAATAAAATAGGAGATGTTCCTGCACTAGGTTCTGTGCCTGTGGAGGAAACTCCAAGATATGTTTTATGAGACAAATGAGAGGATAAAGACACTCTCTTGTCCCCTCAGACTTATAGTCCTTTAGACTTGTCTGAGTTGTGTGAGATATCTGCTGCTGGCAAAATGATCTATCTCTCTTGAGACAGAATAATCTCTTTTGAGACAGGATAATCTACATATCTATCAAATTCATGTAGGTCACTGGCAGACCTGCTTTAATTTCTGACTTGTGTTTGTCAATGTCCATGAGGATGGGGGATTCTAGTGGAGATTCCCCTCTTTCTTTGGTAGTAGCACTTCATGGTGATAGAGGCACAGCTGGTTGAACAGTTGAACTCAGTTGATAAAGGACTGTTCCAGTGGAGGTCAAAGATGAAGGTGAAGAGGGGTGGTGGGTGGCAGAGTTATGGTCAAAGAAGGAGGGATTGTTGTAATGATAGTCGGTGGGTTCAGTAGTCAGAGGTGGTACTGCAATTTCAATGTCTTCCTCCTGCTCAGGGAAGGGGGCTTGGATTCCTCTTCGCTATGAAATGGTGGTAGAAGGGGCCTCATGCTAAACAGCAGAGGTAAAATGGACAATCTAGTTCTTTTGTTATGCTAATGCATAGAACCTAGGCAAATGCATGGGTATACCCTGGGGTATCAGTGGTCTGACCCACACCCATACCCACAATGGGTATGTATCCATGGCTGTGAATATGGGTATCTGCTGTGGATCATGCACATCAGACCCTGGACCAGACCCATGGGTATTGCATAGACTCAGATACAACTGTACAAAACTATTGTGTAGCCTAAGGTATAATAATACTGTCCCAACCATCTGCTTTGACGATACAAGTGTATCAAGTTGAGGTAATGGGCCAGGAGGCCATCTAGGTGAACTGGATGAAATGGAAGGTGTTTGGGACAAAACACAGCATGAAAGTGATGCAGATAGTGTTGGAAAGGATGGAAGATGGTGTGGGAAGGACAGTGCAACAAGTGGCACATGCTGCAAGTTGAAACAAGTTGAAATGAAGTTGCTAGCTAGAGAAATGGTAAGTCAGCAAGAATGGTGCAAGCACATGATGCATGACATACATACCTGAGCCATCCACACCACCCTGGAAGTGGCCTAGGCAACCTATCGAGCTCCCAAACCCACCACATTGCCATGGCAAGCCCAAACAAAGTCTAAAAAGCATTAGCAGAGCAGACACAAGAGGAAGCACTGACTGAGCTGTACAATCACATGGCAAAGGTACCCCTGAACTGAACTGAACTGAACTTTGGCAATCCTAAATTATTATTATTATTATTTTGTAAAGGATACCCACAATACCCATGGGTGCTACAACCAATACCCACCACTGGGATATGGGTATGGGTGTGGGTATCAGAAGGTCAGACCCACACCCATACCCATGAGGTACCCACACCCACTGTTGCGAGATGATCTCAAGTGAACACTGGCAGGACTCGTCTTGAGCTACACCAAACTTTACTAGAGAGAAGAAGCAGAGGGTAGAGAATAAGAGGCAGGCCTTCCTTAATCAACTCACAAGGACGTAGGTCGCAAGTGACAAATGGATTAGACTGGGGAGTCCAGTTGAGTACAGCTACTTTATATATGTTACAAGAGGGCGCATGGACCATAGGGTCCATGGGAATGACTACTGGATATAGATAAAGTGAAGAAGACATCGTGAGAGAGAGAAGTTGATGGTGAGAAAGAAAGAGCGGAAATTAATAAGGCATGTGTGCAACGTGTTTGTCTAGACCATAGGTCACGTGTAGTTTCCCACGGTCATGTGCACATCACGTGACTTTGAAGTCTGAAGGTTTTGTAAAGTAGTGCGCGAAAGTGCTAAGTTAAAAGTTTGAAAATATAGTATATCATACAGTGACTCCAAAAACTGTTCCAATGTTTTGTAGTTTTGGAGTGTATGTGGAATAGCAGTTGTAGGCGTGGGAACCCCGCTTAGCATTGGTGGGAGCATATGACGTAGCAGCCC
>JBBPQV010001045.1:0-12980 GCA_038092675.1 Boletus rufocinnamomeus | reverse complement strand
TGATCCATCATCACCCGAGATACAGCCTCTGGATTGTAGACTCTGATGCCTGCCCTTAACAGGACAGCCTCATTGATCCTAGATCATACCTCTGTCACCTTTGCTCGCTCCCCCACTTCTCATCGCCGTGCCATGACCAGCCACGAACGCGCCGCTTTCCTGGCTGAAGTAGCCCAAGTCGAACAATGGTTCAAGGTATGACCCCTATTTTTTCACCCAGGGTAATCACGCGCATCCCAACCCCCAAACAGAGCCCTCGCTTTGCGCGCACGAAGCGACCCTACACCGCTGCCCAGGTCGTTTCAAAGAGAGGAACGATCCCGATCCAATATCCCTCTGGCATTCAGGGAAAGAAGCTCTTTGCGCTCTTGTCCGAACATGCCAAGAACCGGACGCCGTCTCATACCTATGGCGCGTGAGTCGTTTAACGTCCCCGGGGCGGGTTGTTCGTTTTTGCTCATGCACGTCGTACAAGGCTCGATCCAGTGCAGGTCACCCAGATGGCGAAATACCTCGAGACCGTCTACGTCTCCGGGTGGCAGTCGTCCTCGACGGCGTCTAGCACGAACGAACCAGGTCCCGACCTCGCCGGTGAGTCCCGAGAACGAGCGTTGGGAAACGCGATGCGTGTTCTGACGTATGACGTGCCCGTCGATTCAGATTACCCTTCCAACACCGTACCGAACAAGGTCGAGCACCTGTTCATGGCTCAGCTGTTCCACGACCGCAAACAGCGCGAAGCGCGGTCTCGCATGACCGACGCCGAGCTTGTGGCAACGCCATACATCGACTACCTCCGTCCCCTGATCGCAGACGCCGATACCGGCCATGGTGGTCTCACCGCCGTGATGAAGCTCGCCAAAATGTTTGTCGAGAAAGGTGCGGCGGGCATCCACATCGAGGACCAAGCGCCCGGAACTAAAAAATGCGGGCACATGGCTGGCAAGGTGCTCGTGCCGGTCGCGGAGCACATCAACCGCCTCGTTGCGCTTCGGCTCCAGTTTGACGTCATGGGCGTCGAAAACGTCATCATCTCGCGTACGGACTCGGAGGCGGCCACGTTGATCTCGTCCAACATTGACGATCGGGACCACCCGTTCATCCTTGGGTCGACGAATCCGTCGCTGCCACCGCTCGCCACTGTCATGCTCGAGGCAGAAGCAGCGGGCAAGTCGGGTGAAGATCTTCAAGCCGTCGAGGATGCTTGGGTCACTTCTGCGAATCTCCAACTCTTTTCGGAGACGTTGGGGAATGCCCTCGTCTCGCAAGGCACCCCGCGACACACTGTGCAGCAGTTCCTAGATCGAGTGTCGCACGTGTCATACCCCCAGGCAGTCGCCATTGCTCAGCAGGAGTTTCGGTTGAGGAACGTTCCTTATTGGAACTGGGACACGCCGAGAACCCGCGAAGGGTACTACCGGTACCAGGGTGGGACCAAGTGCGCTATCATGCGCTCCATCGAGTATGCGCCGTACGCCGATGCCTTGTGGATGGAGACGGGAAAACCCATCCTTGCTCAAGCGCGGGAGTTTGCACATGGTGTGCATGCCGTGCGTCCCGGTCATTGGCTTGCGTACAACCTCAGCCCTTCCTTCAACTGGGAGGCCGCTGGTCTCAGCACCAATGACATGAAAGACTTTGTCTGGGAACTCGGCAGGCTTGGTTTCTGCTGGCAATTCATCACGGTAGGTTTATGGAAGCGTCGGGTGGCAGACGATGTACTGACTCGATCTGATCCAAGCTCGGTGGTCTGCACTCGAACGGATACATTAGCGATCTTTTCGCGGGTGCGTTCGCAAAAGAGGGCATGAAAGCCTACGTCGAGATTGTGCAGCGCAGGGAGCGAGAGATTGGTTGCGACGTGTTGACGCATCAGAAGGTACGCTCGTCACCATTTGCATAGGTCATCGGTCTTTGCTCACTCTTATGCAGTGGAGTGGCGCTGACTACGCCGATGGTCTGATCAAGACTGTGACAGGTGGGATCTCGTCGACAGCAGCGATGGGTAAAGGTGTCACAGAGGACCAATTCAAGGCGAAGCTATGATCTGATGATGATGTGGGAGAAATAATCTACGATATTCTTGGTTTCTTGTCTTGTATCTGTAATCCTATCTTGACCACTGTTCCTACGTTGACGTGTCAGAGAACGCGGTCTAATATTGGAATACATCTAACAGATCTTCATTACCTCCATCTGCGGGACTTTGGCAACCAAATTGGATTATAATGAAAGCACACCGTAGCGGATTTCACTGTGCAGTAGCAAAGGCGCCTTTGCTTGCCGTAAGCTCTGCACCAAGCTTGTATCCCGTCACCTTGGAGGCATCATGTAGAAAGTCCCCACCAAGTACGGAACAAACATACCTTATCCCAGTCGATCTTCTGTCTCGTTAGTGGAAGCGCACGTCTGAGGCCCTTAAATGCCTTTTCGCTCATCTCGTGGTACGAGTCGTTCAGTGACGTTTGTAACCGCGTTTCTTCTGCCTCGATCAGCGCGAATATCTTGTTTGCCGCTGCGTTCGGGGATGCATTGGCAATTCCAGGTGGTATCGGTATCAAGAGATCGTGCGATGTTTCCAACTGGACCTATCCATGAATTAACTTGGGCGTGCAGTGCGCAGGGCGATCGAGATGGCCCGTACATTTCCTTGTTCATAGTAATGGACATTAGCGAGAATTCTTCCCTGAATCGTCTTTGACGCCGCAAAGTCGATCTGGTATTGAGAACGCCATCTGCCTGACCTGCCTCTATGATGAGCCAACGAAAAGCGACATCGTCGAGGATGATCACGAACCAAAAGTTGGCCGGGTTGTATTTGTTGGAAACGATTTGAACTGTAAAGTGACTGGGTGGTTGGGATGCAAAGATGGCAGCCACGCCGTCGACATAGTGCGCAGCGAGGTATGAGAGCGCTGCGGACTCGAGCGCAGCACTTTGCTCGCTCTTAGAACAATCTCAGGACAGCATGGCCTCGAGCTTACCGGAGTGGTTCAGCCGCTGGATCGGGTTCCTCTGGGTGAGGATCAGATGCTTCCTAACGACATCATCCAGTGGATGAGTATCGAACACGCTTCGCGGTGCGAATCGAATATACTTGCCAGCCTCAGGTGATCGAATTTGAATGAAGTCTTGGAACGTGGGTCCAAGAACCGTTCTGTCTCTTCCTCTCCGTCACTGTCCTGTATCCGCGCGATGTCGCTGACGATGGTCTGAAAAAGGGCGATGATGGGCGAGGGTTCGATGAAAGTATGTGGATAGAGTCTACCTGGTGATCCGCATCCGGTACATCTACCAGCATGAACTGCGCGAGATTGTAGTCTCTGAGGGCGGGAAGGAGGCCATCTTCCAGGATATCGTCGTCGTTGACTATGACACGCACGTCTACGCGTCATCAGAGCGTGTCTCGTTAGTATTTTGTCAGCAAATCGAGGGTCATATGTGAACACGAACCATTGAGGACGTCGTTGATCTCTCCAGGTGGCGATTGTAGCACGAACGCGCTTGCGACTTGGATCCGCTCGTCCGAGTCTGCCATGGTTATGTAGCTGCGGTAATGGTTCTTTGATGGAGCTGTGCTGGTTTTGCAGCCGCTAAACCCTAACCCAACTTATCTACATGTCATCCTGTCAACGGTGCAAGCAGACCAGCAGCGGTCCACAGGCATTTCTGCTGACCTGCCGAGGATGTAGCAAGACCTGGCACCACAGTATGTCGCCAACACACCACAGATCGTCTGATCGACACTCCGCACAGGGTGCCATATGCCCCCCGTCGAGGATCAGGAACTCATTCGATGCATACGCGCCACGAATGCGGGGGACACCGCCAACGGTCTCAGTGCTTGGACGTGCAGACGGTGCAAGAAAAGCGCCTCGGAAACCCCGAGCACGATGTCCAGTCGCGCACCGACGGTGTCCTCTGATTCGCGTGAGGACAGGAAGAGCTTGACTTTGAGTCGTAGTCCAGCCGTCACAGATATCACCACATCCGCATCCGCATCTACAGCTAGCGTCCCCTCGACGGTAGAGGTTCGTGCTAAACAGGAATCGGTGTGTGGCGATTCACAGTTTGGAGCTCTCGACGCGTCTGCTGAGTGTTGTGCAGAACACTGCGGTCGATGCGCGACCTTCGAACGACCGGGAACGAAATAAGAAAAGTGATCGACGAGAGTCGACAGAGGAAGTTCCGGCGAAGCGCGTTCTTTCTGCCAAGAGACCAAAACCGTCTGCAGCGAATCGACCCCATGTCCAACCACAGACAGGCCCAGCGCAGCCGAGAGATGCTGATGTGCAGATGGCAGATACTACTCCTACCAAGTTCACTCCGCAAGAGAAGAAGATATCACCTCAGAGACCCTCTTCCCCAACCCCTTTTCATCTGGCCAAGAGTGCACGAAAGTCCGCCGATATTGTCCCGGCGACATCCTCTGAAGATGACGTCGAGATGAACGTCGAAGTCATGCCTCCCAGTTTCTCCGGACCTGCCTCACGCGCCACTTTTCAAGCATCGCAAACACCTTCCTCAGATGATCAAGCGATCAGGCCCAAATCTGTTGCGCAAGCGCCGCCACACGTGCGTGCTACGAGTTCTACCAATGAACGGGAACGAGAAGTGAGACCAGCTGGTGGAGCGGCAATCCAACCCCGAGTTAACCAGGACGCGGCCAACGAGATGAACGACGATCCAGAGGACTTGTACGGCCCACCGGTGGAGCGTCGCATTATCCGTATCCTCCCTTCATTGGCTGAAGAGCTGAGGGAACAACAACGACGGGTAGCCGCCGAGAAGGTAACGGCTCATCGCACATTTTGCATGACTCGTCACACATACTCTGTCTAGGAGAAGCGACGGGCTCCCTTGGCCCCTGATTGGATTTATGCGAAACATGCACACGATCCGCTGTGGAAGGAAATCCCGAGTGAGGGACGGAAACGACGAAAGCCAATTGCGAGGAAGCTGGGGGACAATGGACTAAACGTCAACGAGTTGATGGACTGTTTCACGGTTCAAAGTTGGGTCCGAGAGCACAAGACTTGAATGTATGTAGATGCCCACGAGCCCGAGTGTCGAATGTATGCGCCTGTTAGTGACTTGACTGGACCCACATCAAATCACCATGGCTTCGACCGGTCCCTCCGTTCCGTCAGACCTCTCCAAGCTTACCGTTCCCCAGCTCAAAGCCTTGTGTAAAGAGCGGCGGATTACCGGCTATTCAAAGCTAACCAAGGCCGCACTCTTGCAGAGGCTCGCGGAGGTTGCCGCTCCTCAGACGACCACACCTTCAAATGCTCAGGCTAGTCGGAACGCGACTGCAGGGCCATCCACCACGGATTCAAATGAGGTCCGGAACCCCGCAAATATCGAGCCTTCTACTACCCACCGAGATGGGAATACGGCACACCAGTCTGTCCAGCTGTTGACCGCTGGTAACACCGAATCGACGGACACCACTACCGCAAAGGTTCCCTTACCCACTGAACCTTCCAAGTCATCGCAGGTCCGCACCGTTGCAAGCATTACGAGTACCCAGAAAACCTCGGGCACGAAAAGACCTGCGCATATAGACGTCTCTGCCCCCCCAAAACGGATTAGGACATCCCTCAAGCCCGCGACTAATGCAGGTCATGAACCTCCGGTTCCGAGGACCTCCACGTTCCAGCAAACGTTGTCTGTCGATTCTTCAGTGTTCAAAATCCCTGAACTGCCTGCGCAGTCTAAAAGGTCATTCCATGGCAGTGCCTCGATTCTCGCAAAGCAGCCTTCCGTCGCAAGCAAACGCTCCGCTGTACCTCGTCAGACCACTGGTGACCCCGGGCGGTTCAAGCCGTTGGTGATTTCGAGACCCAAACCCGTGGAACCCGATCAAGCAAATAGGGAACCCTCACGAGCACCAATCATCTCCGATATACCAAGAGCGGTTGACTCTCCCCTCGGTCTCAACTTTCATGCAATGCCTCCTCCTGTTCTTTCCTCTATTTCTTTCCCTCCGAAGGCATCTGAACGGAAGTGGGTATACCGGTGGGCCATCATACTAAGCGCACTTTCCCCAGAAGACAGACAAACATGTAGGCTTGTATCGAGAACATTCCGGTATGCAGGTAGGGAACATTTTTCTGAGTTAACACTCCGCATCACGTTGCCATGCCTTGTCCGTGACAGTTTACCTCTCCGCTACACACATACTATCGAGGAACTACCCTGGCCGTCGATTGGATGGTATTCTCGAGCAGCATCCAAGAAATATGACGAACCTTTGGCCGTATCTTCGATTCCGCACGATTGAAGTTTCTGAACGGCGTCACGTATTCAAGCAGTCATTCCTTGGCCAATACACCAACTCGGTGGGATACGATCCGTTGTCCAAGCACCTTTGGACCAGCCCCGATGACGAAAAGCAAGTCGATGTTGCTCTTCGGTTCGTCACGAGATAGGGTTCAGAGACGTCAATACGAGTCCTATCTGAATGCGTACCAGATTTGTTTTAACTCGGATGTGGTTCGCCATATCGGTCGGTGCGTACGGTCACGATGCATCAACGTGGTCGAAATGCGTCATTCGAGACGTTCGGGAGGTCGTCAAAGGCGAAATCTGGCAGGTCGTCGCACAGGACGATGGTACCGGCGAATCTTGCAGTTTTTACGTGCTTGAAGCGACGTGTGAAGTCATTGGCCAATCCCCCTCGTCGCAAGGGGAGAACATGCTTGGATATTGTCTACGCGCCGATTGGACGGCATGGATTTCTCAGCGATCGCGAGCGCCACTGGATGTAGGACCTTGCTCGCTCCTGGAGTGCGTGAAATGGTCAAACACCGAGGATTACCACCGGGGAATCAGCAAAGCATGGCTACGCCGCGTTCAAAATCAGGATGCAGACAGTATCGCCAAGAGAAGCGTCGCCGAGAGGTACATTTTGGCCAGCGTCGTGGCAAATGGGTAAGTGCCGAGTTCACCGGTCGATGACTTGTTCACTAAGCATTGTTTGTCAGCATAAGCGGGAAATGGATGTCCACGAGCGCAATGGCTCAAGAGTTTGCTGGTTTGCCCGGTAATGATGCGCTTGGCTCGAGAACCGCGGGACGGTTCATGAATACGGTGAACATGTACCTTGCAGCGTACGCGACGTTCCATACTATTGTGCACTTGTTACGCTGATCCGTGCAGTCACCACCACATAGAGAGCGTCCATTTCACAACTTCAAAGGGTGAAGCGTTGCATGCTGCGGTAGCTGTTGTGCAGACCCCAGGGCGAGAGTACTATGTCCTGAGAGACAATGGGATGCAAGTAGGGTGTGAAGAAGAAGGTATACCCGAGGTTTGGCAACAGATTCTAGGCTGCGACACGATGGGCCGAGCGCGGTAGGCATGTAGTTATTCACGAAGACGGTGAAATACTATGTTGGAAAATTCGCTTCCGGAGACTCAGGAAGAAAGCTGAATATGTTCGGAGCATTCAAAACACTATCCCAGGCCATTTGCCTCTGTTGAGACCATCTGACCTGCGTATTGTAGCGGATATGTGCGGTTAACCCAGGAAATTTACAAGCTGTGCACTGCACAGCTTGTCAAGCTGTAAACCGGAAAATGCCGAGTCGCGCCCCGCGTCCAATGTAGGGCCTACACATCACAGTGATGACGACTGGCACAGCATGACGTCAGCGATGAGCATATGTAGTCTTGCAGTGCACAGCTTGTAAATTTCCTCAGTTAACCTAACATAACCGTCATCCTTCGCGTGGCTCCTTCATTATCACAAGCTTTTCGGACCATCTGGGTGAACGCTGGTATCACAACCGTGATTTCTCCCAATCCAACCGATGGTACTTCTAAGAGGAATCGGGGACAAGATCTCGCGGGCTGACCACCAGTTTTGCGGGGCACTGGAGACACGCGTGCGGAGACCCAACCTTGCTCGTCGCGGCTCGCCCGCTGTTGCCCCGAGCAACACACAGATGGATCATATGTGATCGATGTCCTCGAGGCCGTCATCTCAGAGTGTCTCCCCAGTCCTTTAAAGAGTCCTCGACCTACTTACGATGAACATGAACGCGACCTGACTGGCTCCAGGTGAGTGCGAATGGCTGCGTCACGTAATAACCTGTCATGGATAGCCGTATGAGCGGGACACCCGCCGATGTGTCGTTTGCATTTGCAAAGAAACGTGCTGGTAGGTCAGAGTTCCACTCTGAGAGACGCCAGAATCCTTCTGGTATATATAGTATAGTCAGAGATACCCGAGCCGTTGCCATGTCTGTCTGCGCCGGAGGGCGGTCTATCAAGGAAGTAGACAAGACGGCCTACGACCTGGGGCATGTATCTGGTGTGAACCTTGATCCACGTGTGCACCTTGCGGAGGAACGTACTACAGCCAATCGGATGTCCCAAAACTTAAAAATGTTGGTGAAAATCGGCCAGGGGCGAGCAAGCAATTTTAAACAGCCGTCGCTGTCGGGTAGGTCCTACTGGGAGGAACATCTTAATCGAGAGCGTGAGGTCGCCAACCGTGGGGCCGTTTTTGCCGCTTGCGGGACGTAGAACGGGTTCTGCGGTACGAGCAAGAGGACGTCCATCAGTGATTGCGGGGGGTATACGTATCTGGCTAGTTCGCAGCCGTCCTGCACATATGAATAGGAATGTGACGTAGTGCATTCGGCTCCTATCTTGTGGAGAACATTCTCTAGAGTATGGGCGCTCGCTGTCCGAGAGCGTCCGGAGTCCTGCAGTCGAGATACGACGGGCACTCATGTTCGCACGTCGCAGAGTGGAACTACTGTTGGCAACGAGGTCACCTAACTGGGATCGGAGTAAGAAGAACAAACGTGTTTGTAGAGCACTTTTTGCACCACGAGTAAACTGAAATACCTCAACGCCCTTCACTCTTCGAAACCGACGACTGTGTACGCATCAGTAAGAATGTCGTCAACAAAGACCGGTGTGTAACAGTTCTGAGGAGTAATTGTGCGATGCTGACAATTCAATAAGACCCAACAATTGTACTTGACACCGGTTTTTCTTCTGTTGTATTGGCAGTTGCGTTCCACCCTGACGGAATACATCTCTTGGGAGGGGGCAGTGATGGGATTCGATGGCGACTTGCAGACGGTCAAGAGGTCGGAAAGCAAATAGGAATGCATCTGCTCGCCATTTCTGTGTCCGGGGATGGCAGGTGGGTAATGTGTGGGACTACGATGGGAGCAAGCATGTGGGATGCAGAAATGAAGAAAAAGGTCTTCAACGTCGAGGGCAAAAGCCGGGTGTACGCAGTGGATGTCTCCCTGGATTCGACCAGGTTTGCCACCGGGACTGGAGAGGATGCCAACAGCGAAGCGAGCATTTGGAACATCGCAACTGGGAAGAGACTTGTTGGCCCACTCAAACATGACTTTGATGTCAATGGAATCAAATTCTCCCCGAATGGCGAGCACATCGCTACTGTTTGCTGGGGGAGGTCCATCCATGTGTTCGACAGTCGTAATGGTGACGAACTGATTGCCATCAAAGCTATCACACCCACAATGTCGCCATGCACTCCGCTTGTGTGGTCCAACGATGGTCAGCAAGTTTTCGTCGTATCAGACGAGAACAAAATCAAGTCTTTCGAAGTCGCCACCGGGTCCCAACTTGGCGAATCACAGATTTTAAATATTGCCTGCAACGTCTACTCTATCGCCCTAGCCACTAATGGAACATTCATCACTACCTGCACAGGCGACACCATCTCATTCCTGGATGCATCAACATTGACTCGGATTGGCCCAACCATCCAGGAGAGCGAGCAGATAGAGAGTCAATCGCCCTCTCCCCAGACGACATATATCTTGCGACTGGAAGGCGTGACGGGAAAATTACCGTCCGTAACCTCAGCTACATTATCCCAGACTTTTATGGTCCTCGCCGGGTAGGCACATGTCCATTCATGATGTTAGCATGCCGGATAGTCCCCAATCTCTGACGCACACTACATCAGGAATCTGCTCACGGGGAACGACAACCAGACGGGACCCATAGCGAAGACGGCAATGGTGATCTCGAGGTATTCATTCGTTTCCGCCCCTTGAACCCAGTTCTCAGATCGCATAGGTCGAGGTACCGTCGAGCACGCCGGCTACCCAATTCAACTACGACGAGGTAAGTGATCATTATATTCTCCTCTTCCTTCCGTGTTGACGCTGCTACAGCCATCATCTTCTGCCCATCCCAGCGAGGACGACGCGCCGCCGCTTGGCGCGTCCCATGTCGTACCACACTCGGCAGATGCTCCACCCCCTCAGGAGGGAGATGTCAATACTTCCAAGTCATCTCAGGGCATTATGATACTCAAAAGGCTGCTACCGACGCGGATCAGGAAGAATAACAAGGACCCAGCATTGCATGAGCCCGGTCGAGTTCCTACAAAATCACGTCGGCCTGCCGATCATCAATCTCGTTCCCACTCACCAGCAAGAGTGGAAGCCACAAATGAGAGACCTTCCCGGATGGCTGCAGGTCAGCGTGTGCGAGCGAGTGCACTTCCTTGATAGACGATCGGATGCGGCGTGTCTAACATGTCATTATAGCGAGCGGTCGCGAAACCCGTTGAACAACGAAAGGTTTGTTGTTCCTCCAGTTTATATGCAGGGACTCATCAGATGTTACAGCGCAAATCGCATGCCAAGCCCAAGCATCCAAACAAAGGTGCTTCTCATAGCGGACAAGGTGTTGTAGATCCAAAGGAAGCAGGTCCGGTGGGTCTTTTTCTGGTGATGGTAGAACTCGTCACGACAGCTCATGTCCTATTAGGTGCAACAAGCCAACGATCCGTCTCAACCCTCGACCGGGAGAATCCATGTCACGGTGCGCGTACTTTCCTTTCGTTTACATTGTTACATTCACAGTGGATCAGGATGAACGAGAATCAGGGGATGCTATCATTGCAATCAGGTTGCCCGGATGGATGTTGTGTCGTGGCTCAGGTACTGGAGATGGGACCCATGGATCTAGGTGATTTGATAGACGTGTAGGTACTTACGCGGACATCGATCGTGCAGTTCTTTCAGTTCGTTCACCTCGCAGCTTTGGTGTGACTTATAATGAGCGCAGCCATGATTGAGCTCGCTAGTCAGTGAACGGTCACCGAGGAAACCGTGACATGCACGAAACTTGGGATTAGAGGACAGAGTCTAATTGATTCGAGCTACTACTACAGACCCAACAGCCTGAATGCCAACTCAGACGAGTGTGTGTTAGGATGTCATATTCCTCCCATTTCGATGTTTTTCTTGTACGCTACAAGGACACTCGGTGGGATTCCTAGCACAAATGACAAAGTTCCGCACGACAGCGTTGTGGTGCTCCCCAACAAGCTCGTCTCGAGTTCAGGAACTGTCCGGCACAATCGCACGAAGACCGGGTTGCTTCTCCATGTAAGCTGCGTTCCGCATCAAGAAGCTGTATTCACTCCCATCGCCCTGCAGGAAAATAGATTAGTTAAACAAGGACGACCAAACGGATCTACGGGTGAAACTGACGATCAATGGGAACGGGAAGCCGGGCTCAAAGGGATGAATGCTCTCGAGGTACTTGATGTGCTCGGGGGTGAGAACGATCTCGAGCGCTTCAACGTTGGCCCCCAACTGCTCCACCTTGCGGCCGCCGACGATTGGGAACACATACGGCGTCTTTTGCATGACATATGCGATCGCTACCGCAGTGATGTGTTTGGCACCGACTTCTTTGGCAACCTTGTCCAATGCCGCGCTCATCGCCCTCTCTTTTTCGTTTCGCCTCCATTCTGAACCTTCGAATGCACGACCTACATCGCCCGACTGGGCACGTCGCTCTTCTTCCTCGTCGCTGCGGAGTCTTCCGCCTGCAAGCACACTCCAAGGAGCCAAGGCCATGCCTGCGTAGCACCGTAAACGGTCATACCGTACTAGTTCGAAATCCGAACGTACCATGAGCCTTGCACATGGGGACAATGTCCCGTTCGATAGCGCGATCCATGACGTTCCAGAGACCTTGATAAATGACGAATTGCGTCTTGCCATGGTCACGAGCGTACTGGTTTGCTTGGGACACGACCCACGCGGGAGTATCAGAAACGCCCTAGAAAGTTGCAGCACAGTGAGACCTCGGATATGTCTCGACTCGTCCTCGACGTACCAAATAGAGCACTTTTCCTTGTTGAACGAGCGTGTGGAGACCATTCATCACTTCTTCAATAGAGGTCTCCCAGTCCCACCAGTGGACGTAGAAGATATCGACATACGAAGTCCTGAGCTTTTTCAAGCTTGCTTCCAAGCTGACATGCATCGATTTGACGCTGTTCCCCGCGTACAACACCTTTTGTTGGAACTTGTCGTTCCCGCGTACATAATTCGCGGAGTACTGTCGTTAAGATCGGAGTGAGTACCCGCATCGTCTGGATCGATGAGATGTCGCTCACCTTGGTTGCGATGACGAGTTGATCCCTGATGCCACGCTGCTCGGCCCATTCACCAATGAACTCTTCCGAGCTCTGGTCTTGGCTACAACAAAAACCGTTTGTCACGATGAGGCGATAAAGGGGAGGGGGGGCGATCTTCGTTGAACACGCACTAGTTATTGGCAGTATCGATAAAGTTTCCGCCCGCGTTGTAATACACATCTAGCAATTTGAAGGAAGATTCCTTGTTCATGCTCCCCATGCCGAACTGCTCCCATTTGTCCCCGATGCTCATACCACCCAGCTGAAGAGGGGAAACATGAATGGAAGCATGGGGGGACAAGGCACGGTATCGGGCAAGCCGTGAAGTCGGCTTCGGTACTGGGCCTAGCATCGATCCCATCTTGCAGGTACTTGTCAAAGATCAGAAGGAAAACAGATAAGTGAATCCGAAGGCGGTGAGAGGGCTGATCGGCCTTTATACTTGGCCAGCTCATTATCCCTATTACCGCCACGTCAGAGGATGCGACATGCGAAAGGAGATACGGGGGAAAACAAACCCAGTCCGAAGTGCGAC
>JBBPQV010001044.1:0-12985 GCA_038092675.1 Boletus rufocinnamomeus | reverse complement strand
CGGGTCATGTCTCCCAAAATATTTTTCCAGTGTAGTAATCTCAAAAGTGAACATTATGTAATCAGGAGGTGTTTTTCAGAGAATGCAGATTTACGAAAATTGGACCATGTTTCTGTCTAAAATTTCAATCCCAGATAGCCTGGGTCAAAATCACAGCCTCAGGAGAGGTGCCACCTTATGGTGATAGGCACTGTACACAGGGGCAGCAGCACATGCAGAGTCGGGCTAGCTGGAAGTGCGCAAGCTCCCAATTGCGTGGTACTACAGTGATTTCGCGCGAGTGAGCCCGCCCATGAGGTACTGCGGGGCCACAATGTGTTCGGTCTGTTCGCAAACACGCAAATCAGTCGTTGGAATTCACGTTCACATTGGAATGAGATAGAATGACAATGTCCGTCTAATTGGTGAAGACTCTATTGTGCATCGGTCCGTGGTCGGAATCCTGTCCTTCATAAAGTCGTCTAACTGAAGAGGGCGTAGTGCCGTAACCATCCAAACTGAAGCTAGTTGGGACAGTCACCCCTCCTGAGTCCAAGTGTCGACAGCGAGGAGGATTCTCATCGAACTTCTTTCCCCGTTACGCATCGATTGGGCGTGTCATTCGAGCGCTGGATCAAAGAGAACCTTGGAAATGCGAATAGTCAATCTCCCCCGGGTTCCTATGCCGAGCAACACACCCTTTATCCATGCTCATTGTCTCGTATCTGGTGTCTAGGCGTGCTAATCGTCGGCGAGTGTTCAGTTCTTGGGTGACATACAACTCAATGCCCATCGACACGAAAGGAATGCCCTGAATGATGATTCATGATAGTTAATTTGCAAGGGTTAGCTGGTCACGGATAACCATACACGTCCTTTGGTCACAATGAGAGCCTGGTCAATTTTCTGAACACCCGCGGTTCATCAACAGCAGCAGCCATAACCAGAGACCTCTGACTCGCTAACCCTGCGGCGTGAAACGCAAATTCAATGAGTTGCGAGAAGTCATTCCTTGTGGGCACAACCCTTTCCTCCCCCCCTGGCCAAGTCTTCGATCAATTCCCAGGATCGACAATGTTGCCACAAAGTTGACAGAGGCCGGGAGACAATAGAGCACGTTGCTTCCCAACACTTACGGACTACTCATTCCTAGAATATCGATAGAAAGAAACAGGAAATCTCCTTTGCGTCAGGACCTGGACATCTCGAGGGAATCAATGACGGACAACTCACATAAGATGATAAGACCATTTGCGAGTATCTTCTTGGCGAAGCGACATGGCTATCTTGTGTTTTTAGCGCAGCCCGTCCGTCGCACCATTCCAACTTCGGAGCTATCAGGCGAATCATGCATGAGTGAAGGTCAATAAATAGTAATTACCATCCATCGAGGCTTCTGGTGCTTACTGGCAACCACCGCCTCGAGTATACTCTGTCCACTGCTTGACACGGCATTACTACACATCAATTACACGAATGCCCTTCAAGACCCACTTGGTGTTCATTGGGACGGAAGTTGGCAGACGGCGTTAGATCCCCTGGATGGTATGGTAATGAAACTTTGAAAGATTCATTGAACACTATTCTCGTGGTTCCTGAGGGGAACTGTCATGCACAGGTCACCCAAGGATGGAAGAGACTCACAAGATTTCGGGTGAGAAGAAGAAACGAAAGTATTCTTTCCGCAAATTGAAGAGGTTGATGGCTTCCTCAATCTTGTTGTTCGGGCCTGTTTTACCTCTTGGTCCCGAGCTAGTGGACTCATCTGTGAAGTTGTATATTGATGGTACCAGGAGTCTGCATCTGAGCTAGAAGGGACTAAGTAGTAAATGAGGAAGAAACCGATGCTGTGATCGTTCCCGGCGCTCAAGCGCTCACTGGCACTTGTCACACTGCCAAGTACTCGCCCTCAGAATACCGCCATGATGATGGCTACCACGTCTACCGTCGATGACCCCGGTCCTGAAACGACAAGCTCACCGGCGTTTGTCCATACTTCTACATCATTGCATTATGCAGTTACCCATGTATTTTTTCCCGTCCAGCTCCCCCACGACAACGACTATACCCTAGAGAACGATTTTTCACTAGCTCGTGCAGTGTGCGTTGCTGCCCATGCTTATAGTGTACACGTCTACGGAACCTCTGAGCCTCGCTGGAATCGCATCACACAGATGTTAGACAACTTGCAAGCCTCCGTCCAGTCTGAACACTTGGACATTGGCCACGTCACCTCCCAGCTACGCGGAATGCAAACAGGAGGTACGTTCACATGTTTTCTATAGATCCGCGCTAACAATCCATAGATATTCTTGTGTTTTTCATACGACCTCAAAATGCCGCCATTGTCCTTACGAAGCAGGAGAACAGTACGCTGTTCGAGTCATTCGAGGTCTCCCCAAGCAGTAATGCTGTAGGGAAGACGGCGGGCTCTCTGATATGTTCGTATCCCTGGTCGGCCATCCAGACATCGAATGAGGTGCTTGATGACGAGGACTTTCAATTCGAGCTCGCCAACTTTCTCTCTCGCCCCAATGTTGTCTACTCAGACCTCCCCTCCCCTCTCCCCGGTTGTTCGCAATATATTACTGCGCTTATGATGGGCGTCTTGCGAGGTGTTGGTCGCACCGCTGATGTTCCTCGTATCACCAAGCGTGTTCGCGACGATGTTGTCTGGGAAGATTTCTCGGGCAAGGTTGTTTGGCGTCGCTCGTCTCTTTGGCTTCTCATCAGGGTCGCGATCCAGACATCTGTCGATCGTTCCCCTCTTGGACGTGCTTCCTACAAACGATTCATGTTGTTCTTCATATGCACCCTTGCAAGGGACACAAACAATACAAATCTTTCCAGTGATCTGCTTCATTTGATGTCATCTAAAATCTTCCTCCGTTCAAGCAAGCTTGGTACCTCTACCCCCGACTGGCTCTCCAACATGGCGCTGAAGACGTGTGCTTGTCTTCAAGAGATCCTCGACGACAGGTGGATGCAACTGAGCACCCGCCCATCTCCATTTCGAAATCCTTCCCAGGGGGAACTCAGCAGGGACACACAGCTATTGCCGCAGGACAATCATGAATACATTCGCAGTGCTCTTGCGAACTCTGGCCACGAACCCCTCCGTACCCCTTTCCATCCCAGCCATCATCGTCGGGGCACCATTGATGATTTCTTGTCATTGAATGGGTCCTTCTTTGACGAGGCATATGAAGCTGATCCTGACATTACTCTCTATGACATCGAGCAACTGGTTGAGCAGAGCATCGACGATTGGATTGCCCGCGTCACGAATGTGGAGGAGGCATGCGCACAGATCGAGATCCTGATGGACAAATATGTGACAAAGGCTAGCTTTCGCAATCTATCGGACGAACGTCCAGAAGATCATTCCATCATGTTCCTGACTGCGGTCGATCTTTTTGTCGCACTGGACAAGCTAGTTGTGAAGGAGGTTCCCATGCTCGCTGACTATTCCCCTGAAATTCCAATACCTCTCCTGGAAAAGCTGCTCCTGCGTAAGACGACCAGTCTCCATCGTCTTTCCCGTGCATACCAGTACCTATCTGTGCGCCAGTCTCCGTCACGTCCAGGATGGTCTATATTTTCGAATGCATTTACCGAAGACAGTTTCGCTGTCCGTTATTATGATCACTCCCCACATCATCAGCAACTCAAAGCTCGCATTGAATACGATGCGATGGAAAAGATCGTTGGACGTGCAGGCCTGCAGCGAGAGGCTGCCAGTCCTGCACGCACCTCTGGCGAATACCAAGAAAATGAAAATCAACAAGATCTATCTGGGAGACGTCTATCTGATGGAGCAGAGGCTTTCCAATCGCCGTTGCCCGCCTCGTCATTATACGTCAAAGCGGTCATCTTCGAACTACAATGCCCAGCATACTTTCGTATCTGGCGTTCTGCCGCTTCCCGCATTCTGTATTATTTGTGCTATCCCATATATGATCATGACCCGTTCACCGCAGAGAAAGAAGACAATCTCCTTGCGCGTGTTCCCGCATTCCAGCCCTACTTCGTCGACCGCGAAGGGCCACCGCTCTCGTACCAGATCCATTTTGTCTGTTTTTATCCAGAAGCACAATCCCCAAACAGCCCGACATTACGTTATGCGGTCCAACATCTCACATTTGAGAAAGATGTCCCAACGGACCGTCTCTCCATATGGCAAAAAGCTCGTCGCCTCGGTGATATCGCGCTGTCGCTGAGGTTCACATACGAGCCTGCATATGATCTGCGGGATTATGTTCGTTCAACCTCTCACACTTCCAATAACGTCTTGGCTGCTCAAGCACGCTGTCCTGCGGATCTCTCCCTCGACGAATTCATTGCATTTGGACACCTACGGAGCGGTGGCTCGCTCCAGTGGCTCAACATCCTGAGGGGGTTGCGTACTAGATCTCTCAACCTCCGCCGTCACGATGTTCATTTTCTCTTGACTCAGGCAGCCTTTCAAGTCGGACCGCTCGATTTGAATACAGGAGTGTGGATCTGGCATCAAGAGCTTCAAGAGTCCTCCTTTTGCGACGCTCTTCTGGACGAGCTCGACACCTTGGTCATGGATGTCGGAGCTGCCTTGATCGATAGCGTGATGATGAGTACCATTTCTTTGTTGCTCACTCGCGTGCTTGCATCGTGCCCCAGCGAATGCATATCGATACGAGCCATTGCACTTCTTCGGAGCATGCGCAGAAAGACGTTCATCTGGGTGCAAGAGCTATCATATAGCCTGACAATGTCACCTATGGATCAAGAACGCGGCGATCGCTTGCAGGACATGGCTGCCACTTGTCGGAGCATGTTTGATGTTGACCCCACCACTCGCCACAAGCTCTTCCAGTCCGCAGAGGACACCGATGCTCTCCTTTCTTGTGCCTTGTTAATACACACACTCCGCCCTGGAGGTATGGCTAATTCCTGGATGTCGAGTACCCTCCAAACTCAGCTAACTTCAACTCATCAGTCGTGGCTAACAAATACTCACGACTTCTCCTCCTACGAGATTATCGTCTCGCTCTTGCTGTCGAGGAAATCCTGAGGGATGTAATCCTTGCGGATGTGTCAGATTACGGCGTTGACCTCGCAGTTGGCAAGATTTTCCCTAGCCACAAACCAAATGCACACAGATGGCAGCAGTTAGAGCATCCAAACGCTCGTTGGTTCACATGCAGAAATAAAGTGATCGGGAACCAACCCTCCCAAATAATGTACTTTAGCCTGCTTGATGGCGTGCTTCGAGTGGATGGTCAACCGCTAGGCGGATTGCCCCGTCTCATTAGAGACTCTTCAAATTACTCGCATATCTTTTGGGATGTATGTACCCGCTGCAGTTTCTGATATTACCAAGTGTTCCTAACCATCGTTTGCAGCAAGGTTTCTTTGTCATACCATCCAATCTCCCAGGAATGGACTTCGTGACCTTCGCCACGACGTCCGAACACAAGGCATGTGTACCCACCCTACGTGACATGATCATGATGGTTCTAATACGCGCAGGTGCACTTTTCGCTGCGAGGCGACGACCTGTTAGTTCGAGCGCAATGCAGTCAAACGAATGAGATCCTCGAGCTTGTTCCCTCGGGAAAACTGCAGCAAGACCTTCCACCAGCACTCGTTGATGGCCATGTTCACTGGTTGAGCCTGTCCACAATGATTATCGAGATACGCCCTCTTGAACAGCTTTGGAAACAATCTCCAGAGGAGTGGAGGATTGACTGCACATCTGGACAATATCGTATCTACAAAGGTCATGAGACTCTCATCGACATCCGAAGCCAAACCTGGGCAATGGTTTCGAAGTGTTTTGAGTGTCTCGACATCCTCGACAAAGACTCGGAAAACCAGTCTAAAAATATCCTAATCACCACGTTCCCCATCGACTCTCCGCAACACCTACCAGTGCTACGACTGTCTGTTGCATTGCCCCGCTATGGATTGTCTTTTTTTGTCAATGAACAAGGAGAACTAGAGTCCCGTGACTTCAAGGACATGGTTTACGACGAGAATCAATGCATTGAGGCATTGTTCGGGTTAGAGAACCTCCTCGTTCTTTGGCAGAAAACCCACCTTCCAGAGAACCTTATCCCCAGGCGTGTCGTCATACCGAGTGGCATTCCTGAGAAGCATGAAGATCGTCGGGTTCGGGTTTACACCAAGCGTGATTCATTTACCGGACCTGATGAACCACTATATCATACCTATAATGTGGATGCCGAACTGGGCTGTTTGATAGGGGATGGCAGCTTGACGAGCACACGATGCCTTGCCCGTCTGCATGCCATGACTAGCTGCAATAGGCCTGATCCCCTGACAGGGAAAACGGGCGCTCAGGCAGCACTTTCTCTCTTACACTCGGCTGGGTGTCGGTCAGTCATGAAACTCAAAGCTCTCGATGACTACGACCATCGGGTGTTCACCCATTATCCTCAAATCAATGCCGCATACTGGGAAATCCTACACAGATATTACTGGAATTGCGATTTGCATGACAGACTTGACACTGGATTCATCAGTACAGCAGAGAAGCGTGCGGCGCGACGAGCTGCGTATCTATTCCCGTGGAATGCCATTGGACTGATGTCCCGCGAAGATTGCGATGACCTAATGATCAAGGTGCACCCCGACATCCTCGAGAAGGAGCGCAACATCAATCTCAGCAAGGAAGATCTCGCGCACGTCCTCGCAGAGCATGAACTGCCCACTGTTCCACGCCCAGTCTCACCTCTGCGACATATTTTCAAGGAGCATATGCCTTTGCACATTACGCTCGATCGGCTGCTTTCAAACAGACCCGTGCCAGAACTACCGCTCCATAGCACTTTGCTGCGCGACAGCCACCATAATAGCAGGTCATCGTCATATGATATCCGTCCATTGGAACAGTTATTCTCTACTCTTCGGACCGACTCCTCATTTCAACAGGAATACCTTGCTCGCCTTGACGCCAGCGCACAACACGCTCGCGAAGAATCTCGAATGACTCACGGGATCGTGGTGAAGAATCTCATCAAGGCACTTGAGAAGCACTATTCACAGTGCAGAGTCAACTACTTTGCCGGCTTGGCTACTGTCAAGCAAAGCTTGGGTCCAACGACTGATACGCATGAACAAGTACTCGATCGATTTCATCAATGGCCGCCGATTACGGCAGACGTTCTCTTGCGATGTTTAGCATCCACCTCTACGATCCACCTCCCTGGACAATGGAAGAACTGCTTGATATCATTAGCTCTACTGCTCTTGGACCTTCAGCGTGCTCGGAGATTGCTCCGATTCGCTCTGGATGGTCTTGAAGAAGAGTTTTCGAAGGAGTTAGGGAACGAGGCATGTGATGGGTGGAATCCTCAAGAGTACCCAGATTGGCTGTTAATCCAGGTGCGTTTCTGGGGTCCGAGCACTTGTCTCTACTAATGCTGCCCCTTGCCTGCCTCAGATTCAAGGCAATTTTCTCATTCGTCGCGGCCAGGCAGAAACCGCAATGGAAATGATATCGCCACAATCTGGGGAAAACACTGTAATACAGGTCAACATGGGCGAAGGGAAGTCATCTGTGATCATTCCCATTGCTGCTGCCGCTCTCGCTGACGGCAAACAGCTTGTCCGTGTCATTGTCCCAAAAGCGCTGACAGCCCAAATGTTCGAATTACTCGTCACTCGCCTTGGCGGGTTTGCTAACAGGCCGATATACTACCTTCCCTTTTCTCGTACCCCCGAGTACAATTGGTTTGACGACGTGATCAGCCTTCAAATTGATGATTTACACAAGCTCATGTCTCGATGCATGGTTGAGCATGGAATTTTGCTTGTCCAGCCCGAGCACGTCATGTCACTCAAGTTGATGAGTGTGGAGCAACAGATGCGTAAAGGCACACTTGCGCTCAACCCCTTACCAAAGCTTCAGAGGTTCATTTTCCAGCACATCCTGTCACACAAATTGGTGAGAATGAATAATTATTTTGGTAATCACCGATTCAACTGACTATCGGACCCTAGCCGCCGGGAGATAGCCTTTTGGGTAGTGTGTTTCAATGGCTGAGCCAGTCACCCAACCACTCGAGCAAAAAGGACACCACTCATGCTGACAACTATGGCGGACACAGTGAGGACGCTCATGGTGCTTCGGATAGCGCCTTCATGTGGCTGAGCCTTCAGAAATGGATGCATTCCCATGTTCGAGATATCCTGGACGAGAGCGACGAGATCCTTCATTCCCGATTCCAACTGATCTACACGATCAGCCACCAGCAACATATGGACGGATACCCTGATCGATGGGCGATTACTCAGAACATCCTCCGACTGGTGAAGAGGCACGCATATTCCCTTTCCAAATATGCCCCTGAGTCCATGGAGTATGGATGTGGCCCACCCGGATCATTTCCACACATCCGCATCGTACGAGCCCCCAACATCGGTCAACGCCTAACATCGTTGATTGTGGAAGACGTGATGGCTGGACAGCTTCCCAGTTTCAACTTTCAAGACGTCTGCCAGGAATTACATCATGCGATTCGGAGTTTCATATCTGACGAGGCCGTCCTTCCCGGAACAGCGAAGATTGTGGAGGAGTATGCTGAGCATTCTCACCAGAGTAATCTTTGGAGTGGACTATTACTACTCCGCGGTCTCCTGGCCTCCAACATCCTGTTGTTTGCTCTTGCGGAGCGGAGATGGCGTGTTGACTATGGTCTTGTCCCGCGACCACGATTCAGAAGTGATACAATACTTGCCGTTCCGTATCGGGCCAAAGACGTGCCTGCACCCAACACCCAGTTCGGCCACCCAGATATCACCATCATTCTCACATGCCTATCTTACTACTATGCCGGCCTCACCGAGGAGGAGCTGAGAGATTCTTTCGAAATTCTGCTAGATCAGGACGACCCATCCACGGAATACGCACTTTGGGTCAAAGAGTATGATTGCGACTCGGTGCCCGACTCGCTTCGGAAACTCGGCGAGATGAACCTCGAGTCATCGGAACAATGGGACAAGGTCATATTCCCTCTTTTCGCTCGGAATCAAGCAACCGTAAATTTCTACCTCTCGCGAGTGGTGTTCCCGAAGGAAGCGAAAGAATTTCCCTCAAAGCTCTCCGCGTCCAGCTGGGACTTGGCAGAGAAACGAGAAAGGGTTACAACCGGTGAGTGAGCCTTTTAACAGCGTATCCCGTGTCTTTCAATTTGGTCACTGAATTGATCATCAGGCTTTTCGGGCACGAACGATGGCCGATGGCTGTTACCTATGTCTATTACTCAGCGCGACCTCAACCACCACAAGGGAACCAATGCCAGGGTTCTCGCATATCTTCTTCAGCCCGAAAATGACTCTTATATGGTAGCTCACGAGAATGGCGAACGATTAAACACGCTCAGATTCCTCCAACTGGTAGTCGAGCAACAGCCCGCAATCCGTGTTTTGATGGATGTTGGTGCACAGATCATCGATTGTTCCAATCACGGAGTGGTCAAAGCATGGCTCGACATCACCCACGGTATTGCTGGTGCCATCTATTTCAACGAGAACGATGAATTGATGGTACTCACACGGAACAGCATCAGTCAATCAATGGGGTCATCGCCGCTTTCTCAGCAGTTAGACCGTTGTGTTGTCTATCTAGATCATGCGCACACAAGGGGTACCGACATGAAACTTCCCATCGGGTCCCGAGCAGCCGTCACACTAGGACCCAAGGTCACAAAAGATCATTTAGTGCAAGGTTCGTTTCTCCACCATCACTCGATCGCTCAAACTCATGGATTGTAATTCTCAGGCTGCATGCGGATGCGCAAGCTGGGTCACGGTCACTCGGTCATGTTTTTTGCGCCGCTCGGAGTTGATCGGAGCATCCGTGCTGTGACTGGCAAAAAGGATCCGAACGTTCGAGTCAACAATGTCGACATCTTATGCTGGGCAATACACGAGACCTGGACCGATATTCAGCAGCGGGCTCCTTACTGGGCACAACAAGGCATGAGCCATAAATCGAGATCTGACGCTTGGTCCCGTTTCTGCAATAATGAGATCGGGCCGGACCAGCTATCGGATGCATGGCTCCAGCCAGAGCTCAAATCGCTGGCCGATCTCTATGCACCCTGTGAAACTAAAGATCCCTCGGGTACTTTGTCGGAGCTGGACCCAGGGATCCGCCAACGCTGTAAAGACCTCGGGGTTCTTTCACTTCCGAATGCACAGATGGAAGAAGAACAAGAGCGGGAGCGCGAACGAGAGGTAGAACTGCCTCCCGAGGCAGCACCGGTGCGACATTACCTTCATCCGGACATCGTCAAATTTGTGAATACTGGTGACATTCCTCCATTACACGCGGGCGGTGCTTTTCATCCCGTCTTCACGACGCTCGAAAAGAGCTCTGCAGCTACTCGCGATGGAGACATCTGGAGCCCGTTCATCCTGGCGACAGCGGACTTCTGCAAGACAGTCGATCCTGTGTCTACTCGGGGGACCATGGATCAGTATCTTCGACCTGTCCAGTGGATTCTCTCCCGTAACAGCCCGGAGGACCACGGCCAACTACTTGTTTTGCTGAGCCCATTCGAGGCCGACAGATTGATGCCAGACATCAGGGAAAGCAAATGTGTTTACCTTCATGTGTACGCACCACGCACATCCCAGCGAATGAAACCGTCCGACGATCTCATACTTTCTATCCCTCCCCTGCCCTCTGACTGGATTCTACCATGCACTCTGATCGACCAGCTGAACGTGTTCGCTGGGCAACTCTATCTCAGAGATTATCAATCGTACCTCCGGCTACGTCGTTTTCTCAGCATGCCCACGAAAGATTCGCTGGACGACACAGCAGTCCGGTGGAATCTGTTCAACATTCCTGGTAGTTTTGAAGAGAACGAAATCAGGTTCTCAGGTTCACCGCTGCCCAGCGTGTGGGCGCTACTTGCCATTCGGAACAGAGGGCGACCCTTCACACAGACGCACATGGGCAAAATTCTTCAAGGACAACTACTAACAGAAAAAGACTTTGAGCGACCAACGTCGGTTTTGTCTGGCCACAACCCTCCTGCACCTGTAATAGTGTCTACGTCCTGATTGACGATACATTGCTCGTCGATAGTAAGTTTCCTGTCGGAGGGGTCAGGACTCAGTACTCATAGATCTACTTCTTCACGTTCATGCCCGTGCTCTCTATGATGTCGTATTCCTTTCTCCTTTGTACTTGACACTACAAATTCTGTGTCAGAACCAATAGCTATTTGTCCCCCCACACTTTATCGACCGAACCATCTAAGCAAGTGCCCGCCGACGACGATTTCCTTTCTCTTCGTCTCACTAAATCCTTAATCCCGCCACTAACTCTCTCGCATTTGATGACACTCTCCCCTTCGAATTTGCCTTTTGCCTTCAATGGCGGTCTAGCTCCGACTCACGACCGATGCTGGGCAAAAGGGTAAATATTCCGAACTAGATCCCTGCTGTGGATCTTCAATCGTTTAACGTGATCCACGGAGGGGCAGCCATCTCGTCGTCGGTGCCGGACCAATCTTGGCAATGTCGTCGGGGGTGCGCATGGCAAGTGTAGCACGCTGAGATGCCAGACACGACCAATGTTTCATGAGTCTCCTAGTTTTGCCTCTGCTGGCGCCCTTCCACCTTCCGGTGCAAATAGTGACATATATTGACGGTGGAGTGTGTGCGGGGGTATGCGGATGCCTCAGCCTCAGGCCTGTACTTGGGTGGGATGCACAAGACGGTGCGCCGATTATAGATGGCCTATTGGCCAAATGGTGGTGTGGGAAGCACGAGCAAACAGTGAAGTACCGAGAACGGACACAAGGCGGGGGAGGCTTGGGGTATATCAACCATGATCTAGACGTTGTCGCAGAACCATGGGTAAGGCCTAACGTTGGCTAACCAAATGGTATGTGAATCGTGGTGTTCCTTACTGTGGACGAAGGCCACCGAAGTCCCCAGCTTTGAAAACTTGGTATCACCACCATGATCAATGCTATGAGATAGAACCACCAAAGAGTAGTTGAGTCAGTATTATTCGTCCTCGGCTCAGAAGTAAGGAGGCCACCCTATGAGCGCGAGCTCAGGTACAAGACGGGATGAGGGAACTTGGTCACACATTGCCACTAGCTGAAAAATATGACGAGTCGAATAATGCGAATGAAAACATGCGAATAATGACAGAATGAAGATTCAAGAGACGAGCCCTCCTTAGTACGAGTTTCACTGAGAATCCTAGAGTCTTGTCGATGGACATTGGGGGTACCACAGGTTTCCTATATAAAATAGTATTTTCACGCGCTATCCCACTTCTTGCCAAGGGTTTATAAGATCTGTATTTGCGTGACAAACATTGGCAACTCATCTGTGGTCTCAGAAATGTGTGCGTCCAGCAGAAAGTGAAATGTTATCTACATGGGCAACTCCTGGAAATCAGAGGTTTCATGGCAATCAGATGGATACTCCTGGTGTTGGCTATTATAACTATTATAGCAGTTTGTCGAGAAATGGAATATAAATTAAATTTATGTGCCACACCTGTGATTAAGTGATTTCATGGCAAGTATATCATTACTGGTGGCTATGGTGATTATAACCATAAGAGCAGTTTCTTGCGAAATGGTACAAATTTGTTATTTCTGGCGATTACTTGTGCTTGTGATGATTGTAAAAATTCTAGCAATTTGTTGAGAAATGGTAGAAAAATGAAATATCTGTGCAACAAATATATCATCTGCATTATTTGTGAACTGTAATCAGGATGATATATTTGTATAAAAGGGACATACCCTTATAAACCATTATATTTGATTGGACTAATGATGTTATGTATCATGCTGACAAATATTGCCCAAAAATAAAAGATTGTTACTACCGCTACAGGTGTATCAGGTCGGTTACATATGCTATAAGTGACCTACCTTTATAAGGGTTTATATGATCTTATACAAAATACATTTCTTGCAGAGTACTGTATATAAGGGGTATATAAGGGGTTTATAAGAAATCC
>JBBPQV010001043.1:0-12989 GCA_038092675.1 Boletus rufocinnamomeus | reverse complement strand
ACGTATACGAATGAATGAGGACGATGGCCAGCGATCGATATCCCGCCTCGTACAAGCGCACAAGGTCCTGTCGCACGACCGCGAGATCTGTTTCACATGGCAATCATGCATGAGAGAGAAGCGTTGAGCGTTGCGGATTCCACGGAGATCGAACAATGCATGTTCGTGATAACATCCGCATACAGACCTGGTCGTTTCAAAATCCGGACGGCTTCTCCAGATATGCCTTTGACGATCTCCCCCGGCCCTTCCGCATGCCCCTCGCCATCCCATCCAGGGCCCCTATACCCCCGCTGCACCGACCCGTCTTCGTTCCATTGTACCGCGTGTTCCTCGGCCTTGGGATCCGATGTGTACCCGACGAGCGTCACCCGCTCGTCCACCTCGACGACATCCGAGTAGAGTGGTGCCGCGCGTCGGATGTTGAGGTCAAAGATCCGCGGGCGGGATTGATTCCCAATGAAGAGGAGTTCTTTGAACCCTTGGGTGATGAGCAACGCGTGTTTGTGGCCTTTACGTTCCAACAATGCGTTGGTAGCGACCGTCGTAGACAGTCGGATGTAATCTACGTTTTTTTGTCACAGCGCATGAGCGTCCGTTGACATGGGGGGTACAGGGAGCATGGATCGGTCAAGAGAAACGCACCAATCTTGCTGGTATCGAGCACGTTCCCTCGTTTAATCTTCTCCCCCGTCACGATCTCCAACACTCTCCGAATGCCCTCTGTCGGCGCATCGTTGTAATTGTTCGGATCCTGGGACACTGCCAACAAAAACACCATCGTAGGTCAGCCCCTGTGTGCGTCCAAAGTGGAAGGGGCATCAGGGATCATACACACTTACACAGCTTCACCACGAGCTCTCTGCGCTCTCCGGGATGGTTTGGATCAGGGTAGGATCTACGTCGACGTCGAGCGTCAAGAAGATCCGGCCTCTGAATACGACCAACTTACGCATGGACGTCACAAAACGTACCCCCTCGATCTGCACAAATCCTGATAGATCGATCTGGAACAACCATCTTGACCGCAGGTTAGTAATGAAAGTGAAAAAGCCTGGGAGGGTGTTGGTGAACGTCACAGCCGTATCATACGGAGGTCCGCCCTGATCCCGCCTGGGATATCTTATCGACCCAACGGCCCTCGTGACCTCACAGCCGATCTCTCTCAAGCCAAATTAACATTCCCAGTGACAAACTCGATTGAACCTGTTTAGATATCCAAAAGACGACCATATGGACTGCACTAATAGAAGGTAGTAGACGCAAGGGAAGGGACGGTGGACGTCAGATAAGAAAGGAAAGGAGAACATAGCTACTAGGAATTACTAATCAATGATTGGCAGGTATTCCAGGGACGGTTATTAGATTGAAGAAAAAAAAAACACGGAAGTTAGCAGTTGAATCGAGGAATCGGGATTTGTATGAATAAAGAGGGGAGAAAAAAGGTGCAAATAGAGAATGAACAGTCTGACCATGTATGCTGCAATCGTCGACAGTCCGTCTCCGAGACAAAGACAAAAAAAGGTAAAAGGGGTCGAGGTATCGGTGGTGGCCACGAGCACTGCGTGGAATCGTTGCAAACCCAACATACTTTACATATGAAACTGAGGTCACTCTTCTTCTTCTTCCTCCAACACGTTGTGAAGAGGAGCACCATGGATGTATCGCCCTGGGCTGTTGCGACCAGATTCTGCAAACAATGTCGGACTCGGTGGCGATAGATAGTCTACTCCGGATTCAGATTCAGCCTCGTCTCCAATTTCCGGAGGGTCAGATTCAGGAGCAGAGACAGGTGATGGAATTCTAACAGCCGGGGAAACTAGGGGGAGTTCTGCGTTCTTGGGTGGTAATGGTGAGGATCGAACTGGGAGTTTGGACGGCGGAGCGGAGACGAGGCTTTGCTTCTCTCGTTCGCGGTACATTTCAATGAGTGACGCAGTCTTGCTCTGCGGTGTGGACTTGGGGATATCGTTGTTGGACTGCATGACTTGTGGCAATGTCATAGATTCGGCTCGGGAGTGCGAGCTCTCCTTTTCTTCTCTGCTCCTTTCAAAATCGACGAATTCGGGAACGTCTATGTCGCGAGTGGGGGAAGACGATGCCGAGGGACCGTACTCGCTTCCCTCCGTCTCGAACGACGGTCTCATTGTGTCCGGCGCCGGAATAGTGTTTTCAGGCGTTCCATATACCAGTTCATCTGGTACGTCATCACCATCAGAGTCGTCTGCGTTAACCTGCGGTCGTACCGATAGAGGTCCAGGTCGCCGCTCGGGGTGCAGATCAAAGTACCCAACTCGCCTGGTCTTGGGATACGACATGACCGACTCGATGTCGGGGTCTTTTTCTTTTGGTTTCTCCTGAGGGGTTGGATTTGGAAGGGGCTCTACGGCCGATTGATGCGCCTGTACCTCTTCATCGTCAGAAAGCGGAGAACGCGCACGGACGCCAGCGAGGACCAATGCAATCTCTTGACTCGCCAACTCGGGATCAGAGCGTCCGCCTTTGAGAACCTTTCCCCCTGGTCGGCGTTCCGCCTCCTGTGACCCCAACCTGCGGCTGTGGGCAGCAACGAGTATATCCACCCAGGCGTCATCTCTTGACATCCTTCGATCATGCTTCTCAGCGGGTGTGAGTGCCTTCATGCTGGAGCTCTCGTTCAATTCATCATCACTGTAACTCGCTAAGCGCGTCTCAAAATCCACGGTCGAGTACTCAGCTGGCACTAGCGTTGAGCGTCGCACTACAGACGGACTGCGCACAGGAATCCGAAACCGCCGCTTGGTATTTCCGGGGGTGAGGGGAGTGTCTGACGGCACGCACTCCAATTGCCTTACTGGAGAGGCACGATCAGAGTATGCAGTACCCGGCCGCGGGTGTACAGTGTGGTCACTGTCTCCATGCGTCGCCGGAGAGATCGTAACCGTAGGAGCGGCTTTCGACAGCGTGAGTATTTTGCTGCCGTTGGACCTTAGCATCCCCTCAAATTCCACCTCGCGTAAGGTTGGACTTTTGGGAACGTGTCCTACAACATAAGGCCGGCCATTCAACGTCGCAGCAGGTTTCCACGGCCTCGATTTGCTGGACGGCGAGAACAGAAAGGGCAACCGACGCTTGGTCCCAGAGTCCTTTGCGAGTTGCTGCCTGTACTCCAATGGCACGAACTCTTCAAAGAGAAAGATGGTGGCTGCAGTGCGTGGGTCACCTCTGTGGGCCGAGTTCTTGTTGAGTGGGAGGGACTTGAACTCGATCTGTGTAATATAGATAAGCAAGAGACTCCATTTAACAAAACAACACAAAAGGTTTACCAAGGCCCAATTACACTCCCTGTCAGTCTCCTCACCACGCTCAATGTCCATCCACCCACCACCATACACTAAGTCACAAAAGACATCCATGAACGCTTCCTCAATCATTTCTTCGGATCCCATGACGGGCTCGGTGTCCCAACCGAACGCAGGAAGCGCACGCTGAGCCTTCTTCAGTTTTTTAGTCATGCTCGCGTTGTGTGTTGGCCACGACGAGATGGAATGGGCAACGGGGGTGCTAAATTGAAGTGTAGCGCTGAGGCGAGCATCCGTGCGGTTGAAACCAAGGGCAGAAAAGTCGTTCCAGTTCATCGTCGTACGCTTGGTTGAGCGAGTCTGTCGAGAGGCTTAGCTCTTGTCATATTAGCCGTCTCCATGAACTTACCATCCTTTCGCTCTCGGTCAGGTCAAACTGGAGCTTCTTCTCGTCGGCTTCCAGTGTTCCGAAACCCGAGGCCTCGAATTCACCCCACTTGAGTTCGGCCAGAGTCCCAAAGCGGTCCTCGCCTTCCCTGATACCCAGACCAAGTTTATCTTTCTGATCGCTTGACGTCGACGTCGCTGACGAAGTACTCGAGGTGGCGGATGTCGTCCCGACAGTGGGACCTGTGTAGGGGTGGAAATTGCCAGGCATGTCCATTCTCTTCTTATATCCTTCTGAGTAACGTGGTGGTAACTTCAGCGCAGAGGGTGCGATACGCTCCCATTCCTTAGAACCAGCCAACCCACGACTGGCCTCCTGACCGAAACGAGGGGCGGATGCCCAGCTGGCAGCTGTCTTGACCAAGTCTGGCGAGTACATCCGAACGTTACGACGGACGCTGACCACGCGCATCGTCCGTGCCCCACGACGTGCTTGCGGTTTATCCTGTTTCTCCTTCATATGTAAAATAGGTAGCATGGAGGGATATCCTCTGATCCAATCTTTGAGACGGGTGGGAACGCCAAGGGTGGTTGCGCTCCCAAAGGTGATGTTGGTGTTAATGTCAGAACGCACACCTGGGGCCTTGGGTGCGTCCTGCCAGCGGATGAACGCCAGCATTATGTGTTCCGTGGCGTTCACAGCACGAAGATAATGAATGTAGGTGTGATGGAACGAAAGACAGGCTGGGCCCAAGCCGAAAAGTAAGGGTGCAAACAGAGGCGAGAGTGTCGGCGGGGTGTGACCAGAAGATGCGCTATGTGCCGTGAAGCGAATGAGGAGACTTAGCAGAGTCCATAGGATCGTCCTTAACACCGGAGGTAACGGCGGTAAGAATGTTGCAAAGTGCGTCGGAGGGTAGTTGAGCGCTGTTGAGGCACCGAGGGAAATGATTAATTAGTGGTCGATGCCTCGTGTCCGTGAAAAGATGAAGGGAATTGGAATGATGCATACCAGCTTCTGAGTCACGGAACTCCACATAATGTTCCCAAGAGATAAGACCGCGGACCGCTTGTCCGCCAACTACTCTTACGACCCGCGCAAGACCCCAACGAATGCACATGCCCAGTTCATGTGGGCCTGCGAAGCGAGCTTCTTCACGCCAGCGATGTTCCGCCTCCCTAGAGGAAGGGTTGGCGCAGGTATCCAGAAAGGCGCGAATGAGGCGCTTGATCGCTGACGAGGAGATGTCAAGAGCGAGAGTGGAGAAAATGAAGGGCGTTGTGAGGCAGCGGGTGCCGAGCTCGACGGCAACGACATCCACGAGGCGCGCCACGTCGTCGAGACCAAGAATAACATGGCGCTCGTAAGAAAGGTAGCCATAATCATGTTCCAAGGTTTTTTCCTCGCCAGATTCATCGCGAGGTCGGTCGAGATTGGAAAGGAGAAAACTGCCGTCTGGTATTTGAGCAACGAGGTCACTTATATCGCGGTCTTGTTTGGGTGAGCTCAGTGTGCGCGCCCTGGACTGGGGGTCTTGGCCTTTCTTCTTCTCCTTTCCACCGTCTTTTTTCGAGGACAGTGGGAGAGGTGAGCCAGAGCCAGAGCCTCTGCTGTCCACACGGCCGAACTCATCGAAGGCAGGCTGTGGGTTGGCTACGAGAGCACTGCCGGAAGATTTCTTGCCTGGTGTCGAGGTTGTCCTTGAACGCGAGAATAAGCTGGGCATGGAGAAAAGAAAGAAGAAGAAAAAAGAGGAGAACGGGGTTCTCGCGGGTGCGTCCGGTGCGACGACCTCTGCGGTTGGAAGGTGACAGAGGAGCTTGGAGCGTCAATTTCTCACACTCAAACCAGACCAGTCCAAGATGCTCTTGTTTTGATAGATGTACACAGACTAGCTTCACGAGTTATACCCCATCAAAATTAATCCCATTCGTAGTACCAATCATCGACAACATGGCACCCTCGTGGTAACCACGCTCACACAGCATACCCTTTGTAGGAGAAACGACCGTCCACTCCTCGGATACCGGCGGATGCGACCCTCGCCTGCTCCCACTTGATGCCGTGCCCCGGAGAAGATGGAGCGGTCACTTGTTGACTCGGAACCTGTGGCTGATCACTAGGGGCATAGCTCATCAGCGTGGGGAAAACCTTGAGCCGTAACTAAACGGAATCCGAATAGACCGTGAAGCCGCACCTATTCCACCGCAGCGACGGTTACGCCTCCATGGAGGCGTAATCTAGGAGCAGATATTCGTGCCGCCGCTACAACCGGAGCCTGTCTGTGAGTGCACAGGTTATTCGACCGAGAGTTACTTACTGTCCGCCGGAGTGACGGGCAAATAAGAGAGTAATATCAATGCTGAAATAGTGACCAGGGAACCTACAGAAGGTCAACGACCGCTCACAGATCAATAGTGGTGTCATAAGTAACCTATTCTTGCTTTCTCGTATCGGTTACAATGGTGAATCGCGTGCCATTCATCAGGATACTTGAGTGGCGTTTGGCGGTTTTTATCAGGACCTGTGATCCGTGGATAGATGGATGTGAGGCTTGGCACGTCAAGCGCCTCAAGGTTTCGTGGAATCACTGGCATTGTGTAAAACCATAAGTACTTGGTAAGTTAGGTATATACTCGGAAAAATATCCTCACCGACATGCGAGTCATAGATAATGATATGTACTCACCTTTCAGCTGAAGCATTGTCGGGCAGTACTTACCGAATTACCGTACTCTTCCCCTGATTCAAGGTTGGTATGGTATGTACCTGCGTTGTCAGGCACGAAAATGGAAAGCCAAAATCCACTCAAAAGCAAAAATTAAAGAACCGGTATACACCATACATGGTTTAGCCGTTGGCGCCAATCTGACCATACAAGGTGTACGATAAAGTCAATGAAATTAGTCCGCCCTGTGCGCGAGGGGACATGCAAAGGCCGACTAGATGTGTTGGTGAGTCGTGCCAGAATGGACAAAACCTATTGCCACAATATAATATTGATCCATAGACCGTCGATCATGCATCATGTGGTTCGTATCCAAGTTACTCACATACTTCTGTCACGCCCAAACCCGAGTTCCCATCATCGTCACTTCTCCGGTCTGGTCGTATGCTAGGTTAGGTGTCGGGACTCGGGGTGAACCACATTTGGGCGACTCCATGTGGTACATGTCACACTCGGTATCAGAACTTCGGGTCTGTTGGTCTCCCGCTCACTGTATGATCCAGGTGACACCAGGGAGGTAGAGAATGTGGATCTGACTGTACGAGACTCAACGCAATACCGAAGCAAATTGGTTTGACATGGGGCCGTCACACCGTATTATTTCTATTTCTACCATTTGAGAGCAATCATGTTTGCCCACGCAGCTGTCCCATGAAATGGCGGAATAGACCCATAAAAACAAGAGACCTATCTCTCATCGCTCCCAATGCGCAAAACCTACATATTTCGGGCGAGCCTACTGGCTCCACCGCGGAAGGGCACATACAAACTAAACATGCCGGAACCTGAACACATCATTGCGATAACGCTTGTTATGCTGCCAGCTGAGATATCGTGAAACGCAATTAATTACAAAAGGGGGAAGGTCCCTCCATCCACGCGTCAATCTGAAACCGCCACATGTCCTCGCACGCTATGGAAGTGGAGCTTACCCTGGCTTACCCCTCCAGTTTCACTCGAAGCGCCGGGACCTGCGCTATCCTGCGCTATCTCGTCGTCAGTTTCGAGGTCGATAGCTAAAAAATCTGAAATTGCGCGTCATCACTGATAAAGACGACGAGTTACTGGACCTCACTCGACAATGAAGATCAAAATATTTCTTACCTCCTTCAACCCTGCCCAAGCCACCGCCCAACCCCTCGCTCTGAGGATCGACTGTGCTTCCGTGACCCCCACGACAGGCGACGTGGGACCCGCGCCACACTCCACCTTCTCACTGGAGGAGAGTTATTCGTGGACCTGTTTCTATTGCCGTTTTCCGAGTTCGAGGATTGCTTTGCCTCCTTCTATTATCGCCGACTTTCCTTTCCTACCATACACTCGCGAAAACGACACCATCAACGCAGAGCGTGCCATTCACGCATACATACAAAATCGCCGACATAGCCCGCCTGAACGTTATGAGAGGTGATGACAAGCTGGACGATCGAGAAAAGGGGCGGTATAACGAAATATTGGGATCGCGATACAAAAGAGGGTTCGCGAGGGATAAGTCAACGTTGCTTAGAAAAACGTTGTGATCATCAAGGGTAAGCGAAAGATAGCGAGTCCTTACACCGTACGGCTGTGCTACCGCTGGTGAGGGATTCACTGGTGGTCCCCCCGGCCGTGGATGGTCCAACCCAGGAGGAACTGCATTCAGCGTTTGTCTCGTTGACAAAGGATAAGGCACTAATGCATTCCACGACCTGAGCTACCCACTCGATCTTCAGGTATGGTATGCAGTTATGGCGTTTATGCCACTGCTCGGATGGTTTACCATATCGGTTAAGACTTTGAGAAAGACCATAAGGTTGTTGGTTACTCGAGCAACGTGGAGAAGAATTGGGAGGGATTCATGAAGCCGAAGCCCAAACATCAATGTTGAAGAGCCACACCATCGGGGCAACACCCCCTGTGGCAAGAATATGGTATGATTTATGAAGAGGATCGTTTCTTGAGTTTGGTTTATTCTCGCGGTATCCGCAAAGGATGTCGAGAATGTATATACATTGATGGCAACTGAGAGGGGTGGAATAGTTGGGTGGGGCAAATAAGACGGGGATGAGAAGATAGTGATGGATTCCAGTCCCGGGAGTAATGTCACTTGCCGTCATCATGAATGATTGCGTAAACGACTCGTATTGAGCTATTCGGTATCGCTTTTATGGCCGTGTCAAAGAACGGCATGGAAGCACAAGGTATTTAGCTCGGTGAGATTTTCTCAGGGGAGTCATGGCAACGCACTCAGCCATCTAGGACCACATCAGGGAGGGAACAGTGGGTTCTGCAATATAGCCAGCAAATCGGGTACAAACAGAACCCCAAATGCACCCTGAAAACGAAATCAATGCTATAGTAGATGAAGAGAGAAGCCAAAGGTTAACCCACTCTCACTGAACCGTGAGCGCTTGAGCGTCGAAACGAGCTGTTTAACCCTGAATACATATACCATCGAGACAGTTGTCGTTAACTGAGGGGTGGAAGTTATCCTAACGAGGACGGTGTTATCGTTTAATGAAATAGCATGAACAAAGTTCTGAGCACACGCGCACGAGGACAAGCCTGATTTACGCCAATTGACACGCACACTGGATCCTGACACGAGTTGTGACAACCAGTGAGTTAGAGCGGATCATTCGTGCTGCGCAGGAAAATGCGTCGGTTTCGTTGTAAAGGAGGAACATCCTCCGGGAGACACCAGTGAGGAAGAATAGTCCGCACACCCCTCGATTGCCTTCGTTTGCATTGTAGGGAGGACGATCACTAGGTCCTGTCAGACTCGAGGAGTGCTGTTCCAAATCTTTGACGAGGCTATATTCCTCGGTGGTGTCCTGGATATGTAAATCAGCAAGTCAACTGTAGTTCCTCCAGGGGAGAACTCACACAACGCTTTCCTCACGAGCCACCGACGTGTCAGGTCACACGAGGCGACAGCACCTGGCAACCAATCAGGATTAACGGTGATCGAGATGATTGACATTAAATCGCATTTTGCGTGATCATTCGCAACAGGAATATGATCGAACGAGCCTCGGAAGCTTGAAGAAGAACTTACCAACCAGTGGTACGCGTTGTGTAACATTTGAAATTGAATGATCACAGAACTACAGGCAAGTACCCACGTGTCATTACGCTCAGTTCCCCCTTGATAAATTGTAACTTGGTGAGAAAAACAATCGATACCAACTTGGCACCGCGGTTGTCCATTATCAGGAGGGTGGTTAATGTCAAGCCTGGGTGGCGAGGCAGGCAGCCCGTACCTGAGACCAACTTGATCATGATCACAGTGTCGAATTATTCCACCATTTTCATCGGCTCAGCACAGTTGACGACCGTGATACTGCATACTGGATTCGGCTTTCCATTATTTTACGCTACACCCGACACCCCCCCAAAGTGAAGATGAAGTCATGCATGGGAACGCTAAGAACCTGCCAAGGCCTACCTAGGATCATCGGCGTCTTGCCAATGAATGCCAGCACTTTTTTCCAATCTTAGAGTCGCTGACTTGTTCCCTATTTGAGTACAGATTTGGTCATGTGGGTAAATTAATTGGGACCTTCTAGTAGCGTGTCCACTTAATTACTGGCTTCCTGAATCCTCATGTTCCTTATCGGACGTTCGGGCCCTTTCTCGACGTGTACTATGCTCGCTGTCAGCGGTGCTCACTACCATAGTTCAACTTGGTCAAGCTTTAGTCGGAATAAGTGCACTGTTGGCATTGGCCGGACTCACTCGTATTCAACGCGATCAACTTGCTGCGCTCCGCCACAAATTCCTTGCCACCAAAATTGTGTCCCCCTTTGAATTTGGGAAGTGAACAGACCCCGAAGCATCCGGCAAGCGTCCGGAATATTCATGCGGAATTGATAATGTGACCCGGCCCCGATGAACCACACTCAGTCTGTAACTGTTACAGCACAAAGAGACTTCGTGATCTTACACGACTAATGTACAATTGCTTTCGGCATCAGGCCTTATTCATAGATGTTAATGGACGTAAATTGGAAGTATGCGTCAGTGAAAGCTGTTGGGTTGTCTGCAACGAGTTAGGATTAGCGACGGAGACATAAAATAGGCCTTGTGGCTTACTGTCCACGTAGTCTGGAGGGAGGGGGAAGGCCGTGAGCTTTTAGCTTGTTTGGGTTAGGAGGGGTAAAGCCACATACCGATGCAATCCGAGGGGCACCCAGAAGCGGCATAGACAGCCGAGTTACCAGCCCAGTCGCCACCTCCATACAATCTAAGTCCTTTGGATCCACGCAAAGATGCTCAAGAGAGACTCACAGAAAGTCAAACTGATAATGATGTTGTTGGCATCAAAGTGGGTTGCCAGGTCACAGTCCGTGTTGGGGAAGTATGCAGCGGGTGTTCCCTGCAAACGACACTTTCAGAGAATGCCTGGAAGAATGGAAGGAGTCGTGATTCACCCAGTTGCTTGTATTGATAGTGGTAGCACCACTTGTCGCATCACTCGGCGCTGATGCATCACCACGTTCCCAGAACCAGACGCTGATGTAGTTGTCTGTGCGTTCCATCGCATACCTGGAGTGTTTTGCTGAGACCGTCCGTTGACTCGCAAGACCAAAGTACCTACCATCCACCACCGATGCTGTTGAAACCAGGGCCGAAGCTGTTGTTGTCTTCGGACAATTTCACCCCGCATCCCGCATTGCCATCGACTGATAATGGTAAGCCAGCCCTTAAAACGGAGGATTCGAGTATCACACACCTGTAGTGTCGCAGTCTGTAGAAACAGTCGTCCTACACAAACATTGAACAGAGATGATCAAAACATGTGCGTTTTCCCCTTACCCGAGCTGCGTGACACCAGAAGCGGGGATCGAGCAATCTATAATAAATCATGTCAGCTAGCGTTACGTCAGTGGCGGAGAGCAAATCTACTGACCAGGACTCGTATGGAGGGTCGATTGATTCGGTTCTACGTCATTCACACCCTCAACGATATCAACTTCACCCTACAAAACTAGTTAGTGCCGGGAAATTTCTGTAATATGGAGCAAGCGTACGCCATCGGGCCAGTTAGACTCGTTAGTTTCCCAGACAGCCTAGATCCGAATGTCAGCTCCACTTGCTTCATATAAGTACCAGCGACATGGAAGCAAAACATACAGGCCACGTGCTTTGAGCGTCAATCAGCAGTGCAAAATATGAATTCAAGTACGGCATTGGAATGAAACTTACCCGCATCCTTGGGGCATGTGTGGCATGTCAAACCTGGGAGGGAGTAGGAGTCACCCAAACGTGTCAAATCCGGAGCATGTGGTCGTGCATACACTGCGACATGAGTGGTGTACTGGTTATTAGAACGGATCCGAACGGAATTCCGTCCCGGGCCACTTGACGAGAGTACCGTAGTGTCGTCTGCACGCATGATGAAGGTGTTGCTTGTAGCATACGTGAGATTCAAGCTCTGAGCGGTCGTCTCGTCAACGTAGTTCCTGGATAGAGAGTGCATAAGAAACGGGTCACGAATAAGCATGACACTACCTACACCCGACCGTCGGTGGGATCGGGGATGGCTTCGAAGTTGAAGGCATTGTAAAAGTCCTCGCCAACGATAGAATCGCTGAGACTGTACGTCGCACCCGCCAACGCAGATCCAGCAAGGGACGCGAGAATAAACCCACCGTTCGTGGTTGAGAGCTTCATAGTGATTACAGCTGTACCGGGAAGGGGTGCGATGCTGACTGTAATGTGTGCCCATGCATCGTATTTATGTGTCTCAGATTTCAAGCAAGGGCACCGATATGGGGACGATGAGAAGGTACCACGACAGTTTCGGATGAGATGTACCATGCGGTGTGCGTCAAGTTCCCATCTGGGCCGGAGTGGCTGAGATCCGCGAGGAAGTAGCTTCGCTCTTCCGAGAGCTGACAATACGTTATCGATGAAGCTTTCCCCGAGTTGTACCTCTGCGGTAGAGTAGGGGGATGAATGCACTGGCGGCTCCGGCGCGAGCACGGTCACAAGAAGGTGCTTTTCTCGGAGCTTGTCCAAAAAGGAAGACTTACTGAATGATCATTACGCATGTAAGGGATTGTACAGAGAAAGGTTGCTCCATTTAAGCACCTACTGATCACCTGCATGATGAAATCATGCGGCATCTACAAGGACGATGGGTTAGCAGAGATTTGCCGTATGTGAATTCTGGCTTCGAATAGAGGCGCTATGTTTGGAACATTGAACTGTCGTGCGGGGCCCGGTGGCCATAATTGTCGATGGACTCGTCATAAATTCCCTGTATATATTCATAGTAGGGTTTCCTGGTGGATACAAAGGTGAGCATGTGGAGAATGCATCATGCGCAGGGCGACCCGTGAACTCTACAACGAGGTGTTCGTACGAAGGATAGAGTCGGAGGATATCACCTGGCAGTGCCTTTATGTGCTGCAGGAGACCATTAGAGCACGAAGCCGGCTCCTTATATGGCGTAGGAAACATTTGAATGTGGAGGGATGTGCCATGACATCTGTGCACACCGCGTCCCGGGCGGGCTTGGGTCAGAGAAACAAAAAGTTGAGTTTGCATGGTCCTTACCATCAAGAGACATCCATGGGGAAAATTCCACGGGACTTCGGGACGAGCC
>JBBPQV010001042.1:0-12996 GCA_038092675.1 Boletus rufocinnamomeus | reverse complement strand
GGGGGAGTGTTGGAGTTTACAAACATGAGAGTAGATTACATAAGCTACAGCTAGTATTTTCAGTCGTAGTACCTTGTTACACCTCAGCTGGTTTCCCAACCACTGAGGTGAGTACACTATTATTAGAGCTACCTATCATTAGTACTAACTACCTACAGTACTTAGATATTCAATAAAAGGATCACCTTAAAAAGGCCCTTTACATTTGCCGATATTTACTTGGCACATCAGATTACTCTTTGATCTATGATGGATCATCTGGCAAAGGCTTAATCACCTGCACTGACTCAGACTGGGGTCAGGATAAAATTACTGGTCACTCACAGACAGGTTTTTACCTTAAGCTTGCAAATGGGGTTTTCCTTTGGAATTCCCATCTACAAAAGACTACTGCACTGTCTTCTGCAGAAGCAGAGTATATGGCTTTGAGCGATTGTTCTTGCCAAGTCATCTGGATAAAGCAAATGCTTGAGGAAATTGGGCACAAGCTAAATCCTATTCCCATCTGTGGTGACAACCAAGGTTCTCTCTTTATTGCAGAAAACTCAGTCACAGAGAAATGATCCAAACACATCCTCATCAAGTACCACTATGTATGCAATGCCGTGATGACTTTCAAGCAGGTTGAACTATTTTATATCCCTGGAGATGATAATCCAGCTGATATGTTCACTAAGAACCTCGGACATGTCAAATTCGAGAAATTTTGCCCACAGCTTGGTTTGGAGTTTCATAACCTCACCTTTCCTTCTGGATCGCACGATTGATTCTTTACTTCGGTCTTACAATACTACAGTATATTAGACCAGGGGGAGTGTTGAATGATAGGAGTAGTATTTACCATACTCGTATAGTTGTTCACACGTTCACTGTACTTAAGTACAAACTCAGCTGAGCTGAGTTCTAATCACTTCTTGATCCTCAACCACTACATTCATCGTTACCTTGCTTAGTCAGCAGGTAAGTACGCTTTGCATAACTCTAGCCAATACATGTGCTAGTTTAACAGCTGTGTGTTGAGCTCCAAAAAAATGGTGATTTTCCTGTAAAGGATAGGCTTGACCCTTCACATGAAGGATTTCAGCACAAAGTAGGATAGCCAGTTGAAAGACCAACCATCCTTTCATACATCGAGCCACTAACATGTAGTTGCACAGTTCTCTAGGCTCTCAGCTCACTGATAAAAAAATCATGCATTCCAGCTCATCTGGCAGAGCCAACCAACAAAGCTTGTATGCAACAACCATGGGGAGTAAGACTGGTGAGGTGAGCAGTGGACTGTGGGGAGACAATGTATGCCTCCAGAAGGTGAGGAGGACTTATATTCCATGTCATGGATGAGCTACTGATAGGCACCTTGCCAGAATGTATTGCAGACTCGGAAGGATCATGCATACCAGTTCTGGTGGGCATTCTGTCATGTTTGCCTGTTCCTATCCCATCCTTCCATTCCCCCCTTTCATTCACACTCTCCTTTTTTTCCACCTCCATCCCTCTGGCAGAAAACCGCAATACAAAGTGTTGTTGGCTTTTATGGTTAGAGGCATCAGGTAAATCACATAGTTATGAAGGGGCAACCAATCAAATCATGTCAATAGACCATTTCAGATTTGAGCAGTGTATAGGACCAGTCCTAAATACTTGGTTAATACAGGACCAAAAGTTGATCCTGGGATCACAGGACTGCACAGGACCATGATGCAGTTTCCTTTTTGGTAGGTAGTTATAGGGCCTCTGATTGGTACCCGCCTACACTGATCCTTGGCAGTCAAATGGTTCTGTCAGCTAACTGCTCCACTCAAGACCCATCAGAAAGATTATGTGAAAATCCTGTGTGAGCCTATCCCAGAACTTCTTGAAAACCTGGACCATGTGCACCATTTTCACCAGACTCTCATTGCCTGATCAATGTTCACTGCAAATGTCCCCCCCGAACCTTGATGCTGCTTCTCTGCTGCAACAGATTACCACTTTGCAAGACCAAATTCATGGCCTGCAAAGAGGCAACTGCCAGAGCAAAGCACAAGTATCCATATGTTGTTCTATGTTCCAGCTGACCAATGTTTCCTCCATAGAACTTCTGGGGATTTTCACCACAAAGGTCAAGTCATCAAATGTCTCATGTCACTCCATGACACCCTCAATGATATGTTAGCAGAGGCTGACAGACGAGCCCACATCACTAGCATGAGCACCGCTAACAACCACACCATTGAGTGCATAATTTATTCCATTTCTCATTGGTGCCACTGACAGAGCATCCAAGGGAGAATCATTTGTACAGATGCTATAAGGAACTCTTACAATGGATCTCCTCCATGCATGACGTCCCTTGAACAGATCTCAAGAATGCTTTACAACAAGTGAGTGCTTTATTTTCTTTGGCTTCGTGCAATGGGGCTCATGTGAGCTTAGCTCGGACAAGGAGCTGACAGTGGGTGCTCTGATGATACTCACAGGCTCAATGTTACAAGTAGTGATACCCCCCCCTCATTTTCCCCTTCCTCCTTGTCGCTTGACTATCCGGAGTCATCCCTATGGGACGACATCCTCTCCGCCCTGCAGGAGTATGAGTTATCCGACGAAGCCTTCGCGGACTTCGAACCCATTCCGACTCTTCCCGATGGCACCGCCTCCTTCTGATCCGACTCTTTCCTTTCCGTTTTCTCCCGTTCCTATCTTTCCCGAGGACACTGCCCCCTTACGTCACGTGCTTCTTATACGCGACGCGTTTCTTACCTCATCCACACGATAGTGCCTCCCCTGAAGTCCTATTACCTATTTAAGCCTCACCTGCCCTAAAGCCTTCAGGCAGTATATATATTCACGCTCCGCTGTAAACTACTCTCTAACTTTAACCTACACAATCTACCGTGTGTTCTGGTTCCCAGCTGGCTCGCTCCCCTCGCCGCTGGTCTCGTTTCCCTCTTCTCCTCTTACTCTTCATCCTTCGGAGAGTATACACTCGACGCTAGTCACGGTAGACTAGTCGTACTCTGAACCTTCCTCTGGATTGGAAGCTAGGCGATAGGAACTAGACACTCGTTGGTGTCATTTGTTACTCGGTCGTAACACTCTCTAAGAGATCTTGGTAGACTTCTCGTTCCCTGGACTAGGTTGTCCTCGTACTACTCGCTTCCACACTATCTCTCTCGTCATCATTGTCACTGACATTGACCTCAACTTGTTTGTCATCTTCAAGGCCTCCTGAAGAGTAGCATCCTTGGTTGGAGTACCATTGCTACGGGTAAAACCATAATACAGACAGAAGTCAAACTGTGCAAGACAACCACAATACAGCATCCAAACAAAGTCACAGAGGATGGAACCAACAGCATCAGCCTTGCAACCCAGGCAAGCAGCCAAAATGACCTGAAAACATTTATTAAACCTACCAAAACTCATGGAAACACATTGGAAACTGAGCAAGGGGGTGGGGCAGATAGATTAGAGGTTGGTTGGAAATCCTGAATGGTCACCCAGCAGGTCAGCAAAGTGACCACTGATGTTGCAAACCCAAATGCAATGTGCACAGGGCCCACAAGGCTAGTGAACAGGTCACTAAACCCACCAGATGACCAAAATGGATATGTTGCACACCAACACATAGGCACAGCAGGCCATGGAGAGGCCACCCAGATGTGTGAGGAAGTGCATGGTCATGGGGAAGCTGCCCAGATGTGTGAGGAAGCACACAGCCAAGGAGAACCCACTCATATGCACCAAAGAGCATCAATACTAAGGAAGAACAGACCTGTGAAGGCAAAAGTGCAAGCACGATTAGTATCAGAAACCAGAGAAAATTGTCAGTGCACCTCAATGGATATTGTGGACCCACCAAACAAACCCCCAGACCCACCTCCATCATTCACAGACCCACCCGAACAATTCAAGTGACCAGATGCAACCCTGGCAAGTGTCGAGCTTGAGGGGAAGAGGTGTCATGTTGCAAGCTGTGACACTGTACCTAATGAGGACAAAGCGGACATGCCATGACTACCTGAGGGCATTGAGGACATCACAAACCAGCTGTGGAAGCTGCAGATAGCATCAGAATGTCAGTGTGAATGGTTGGAGCCAGAGGAAGATGAAAACTCACCCCAGAGGGTTCCAGACAAGCTGGGTGAGCTGGACGACAAAGTGGTTGTACCAGGTGACTCCTACAGCACCCCAGAACGTCCTAAAGACGTTAGGAAGTGGCGCTACATCAGTACAAACCCGCTGAGTCAAGGAAATGGTCCAGGAAGCCAACTGGGTGAATTGGATGAAATGGAAGGTGTCCAGGCCAAAGTGCTGCACCAAAACATTGTCGATGACACTGGATATGATGGGACATGTCCCAGGAGCGATGGCAATGAGCGCAGAGTCGAAATGAACCCCCAAAGTGGAGATAATGGCCCTAGAGACCATTTGGGCAAGTTGGATGAGTTGGATGTGATCGGAGATGATTGGAAGCACCAAAATGATGTCGAAGGTGTTGGATTGGATTGTAGACGATGTGGTAAGGATGGCGCAATGAGCACAGCACACCATGACTTGAAACAAGTTGAAATGACCTTGCTAGCTGCAGAGGAGGTAAATCAGCATGGAAAGCGCAAGCGCAAGGCAATGGACATACCTGAGCCACCCAATCCACCACCTAAGCATCCCAGATGTCCTACTGAGCCCATAAACCCGCTGCATTGTCAAGGACGATTGAAATTGCACCCCACAAGAGTCAATCACACCCAAATTGAGAAAATAGACTTACTGAGCTGGACAGTCACATCAAGGCCAAATCGGGTGAGCCAGAGTGACCAGATATGTTGTATATGGTGCAAGCCAACAGCTCACAGCCAGTTGAAAGCCAAGCCAGAGGAAATTCTGAAACGACCTGCCACATCATCACCACCCGTCACACCAAAAGCAGAGGTGAAACCCACTGCCACCAGTGGTCAAAAGACTCCCAGCAAATGCAGATGGAAAAAGTAGAAATATATCTAGGTAACATATTTATCATTCTCATTAGTCATATATGTCTGTACAACATGTCAAACTTGTTCAAGTACATGTTCTGTCTTCCTTTAGCTCCAGTGCTCCTTGCATGCACAGCGCAATTTGTCTGCCAAAGTTTGTCTGTCCCACTGTGCCATAGTTAACTCTTCCATGCATGGCGCACTGCACTGGAAAAGTAGGATAAAGCCTTGCACCCCCCATTTGGGCCTTCGGCCCAAATGCTAGCCTCGGCTAGTGGTGTACAGGGGCTGAGAAAGTGAGCTGGAGGTGCCAGATGTGAAAACAAAGACGCCAGAGTCAATTGATGGTGAATGCACAAGAACAATAGTGCAGTGCTATTAGCTGAGCTGTGACTTGCCTTATTTGGGCACTGCTTGAGTGCACCACTGACAATACTACAGATGAGCTACAATCTATATATGCAAGATGCTGCTACATGGACTACAAAGTCTTTCGTTGAATACATTTGGTATACTTTCTTTTGATTTTTACTATTTAGCTATTAGGACAAACACTTACAGTCTTTTGTCTTAGCCTCTTGTGTTAGTCTGGTGACCAGACATCTAAAACAGGCATGTGCTGTGGCAGGCCATTGATAGATGGTCTGGTAAATTTCAGAGTGGCACAAGGGGGGTGAGCAGCTTCACATGACAATGTGATCTCTATCCAATAAGATAACTCATATTTACCCTTGGAAAATAATCTTTGAGTTCTTTTTAATATTATTTTGAACTTGTCAAAATTAATCAATGAATTTGGCTATATTGCCCTGGTGACCATGACACAATCAGATCATCAAACGCATGGACTGTGATGTTGTTGCAACATTCATTGAGGTGTTTCAACAAGCTTTAATGGATGCATTGATTGTATTCAGTTCAGTTTTAATCCCTGGTCAATTACCACAAGAATATCTGGCAACTTTGAAGAATGAGCAAGATCAACTCAATGCATATCAGGCATGTTTAATTGTAGTGATGCTCACTGATAGTTGTGTTGTTCCATGGGGTTTTCAGCTTGAGGCTTCCCTGGCCATGCTTCACCAACATGACTGTGTTGTTATCACTGGTACTGGCAGTGGAAAAACACTCTGCTTACTGATCCCCTTGCTCCTTTGTCCCAGAACAATCTTGGTGACTATATCTCCTTTGAAGCATCTCCACATAACTCAGATAAATGATATTTATTCCACTAACAACAATAGTACATGTACTATCATAATCTAGGTGCTTGAGAGTGAACACTATGGGATCCAGACAATCACAATCAATGAGGCTACACAACATGATGAGACTCTTTGGAAGGTGAGTTGAGTAATAATTTCATGTGCAAACCTCTTTTGATAACTTGAAAGAGCATCCAAAATGGTGAATTTCAGCATCTGATAGTGTCTCCCAAACAAGTTAGCCCATACAATGGTCACCCCCCTTGGTTGGCACAACTCCTTCAAGAAAACCAGTCCTTTATTCAAAAGATCAACTATGTTTACATTGATGAAGCTCATAATATCCACACAGCTGGACTACCCCACTATGGTGAACAGGTGTTCTGACCAGCATACAGCAACCTTGGATCCCTTTGTGTTTTTCTTTCAAAAGGAACTTCCATTCAAGTTTTGTCCACTATGCTGCTGGAGCACAATCTCACAACAGTCAAGAATCAACTTGCTCATTCATCTGACTTATTACAACTACACCTCTCTATGAACTGTCCAAATATAGCATATGCTACAATCCTGATAATAGGAACCCTCCAACACTTTGAGAATCTTTCTTTTTTAATTCCATTGACATTCCACCTGCCCATGGCCATCCCGAAAACTCTCATTTTCCATGATTCAAAGCAAGATGCAATCAATGCTGCAGCTTTTATGGAATCCAGGCTCCCGAAATGTCTTCAAACCCATGGTCTGGTTAAACACTATCATTTCACTATGTCTGTGGAATATCTGCAACAAACATTTGAAGATTTCTCTTGGCCTGATGGAGCATGTCAGATCCTGCATGCCACAGCAGGTGCTGCAACTGTAAACACTTTCAATAGATACTAGTCAATATTACATACTAAAATGCTACTATATAGGACCTTGATATTTGAGGAGTGTTTGTTGTCATCCAGTATGGAGTATGTAGGAACATGGCCAATGTGCCAAGTTGGGCATGATTGAGAACAGAGAAAAAATATGTGAGACTGCCAATTTGATGCATTGAGCCATGATGGACATGTAGCAATGCCCATATGAGATTCATACATAGATGGAATAAGCCAAAGCTGAGTTGCAGGAATTGAAGTCAGGTAAACATATTGATGTCCTTTGTTTGCAATGCCTTTGCACCTCAAATATATGCATTTGTTGATTGATCATTGATGCTTGGAATGGCACAATTGATCAAATCCTCATGTGTCATCTTAAGTTAATTAAGATATATATCATTGATGACTGCAATATTGCCTGAAATTGAGCTTTCTTCAATTGTCAAGATGCACAATGGAAATTGTTTGGTATGATGACCTTTGCACATCTTTCACTATTCTGAATGTGTGAGCTGTGGGTCATCTGGATGATTGAATCTCTTGAATGATTTGGAGCACTTGAGTAAGATATCAATAATGTGGGTGCGAATTTGATTATAACAGGAAGTCCACTGCTCAAAGGTAGGTCAGATGTCAGCATTGAACATGAGATCAATTGCTTGTTGTGTGCATGCAAGCATCAGAGACAGTCACATATTGATGGGGTCAGCATCAACTTCCTATAAAATTGCAAATGTTCCAGACTGAACTTTGGCTGGTGCTGAATCTTGCTGTTCAACAAAGATTGATGTCTTGATATTGATGTTGTCCCAGCAGAGGATATGAAGACCCTGGGCCACATGGGTAGCATGTTCAAGACTTTGTGCAGCAAGCTGATGCAACAAGTTGGTGAGAGCTGAAAATGGCAAGCAAAGGCCACATTTATACAGAGCTTTGATAGTTTGATGGGGTGCTCTGTTCATCAATAGAAATAAAGTGAAAGGTGTTGCAAAGTACAGAGCTTGCTGTGATCATTCCTTAGCCAGTTGGGTCACAATGACATTACATGCCTTGGAAAAATCAATGTATTGGGCATCTAAAGAAAGTAGCTCATCATACTATAGTATATGTTTTGATCTTATTCTCCTCTTTTGTGTATTTTGTCTCTGCAGCAGTCCATAGAAGGTGTCCAAGAATTGGGACATTGTGATTGATGAGCTGACCAACAAAAGCACCAATGTCCCACATGAGAAGGCTATCCAGGGTGGTGGAATTGATCATTGATATGAGCCAAACCTTGATATTGTCCATCTCCTTAATGATCTTGTCTGAGATGAGCTTGGTAGCACATGGTTCCATCCATGAGAGGAAGACCAGGTGACCTTGCTTGTTCTCAAATAGATGGTCTAAAAGCTTCATAAGATTGCCAGATGGATTAGCAAAAAACCAGTCTCAATATGTTGCAAGTTCAGTCTTGTCTGACTGCAGAATGTCAAGGACAAGGTCAAGGAGTGATATGTGGCCACCTCGAAGAATTTTGAGTGCCTTTTGAAGTCACTCATTATGAGTGTATCATGTATTGTTCATGTTCTTGCCATTAGAATCCATGATGTTGATGTTCAGTGCAAGGGAGTCAAGTTGGGCATCCACAATGCCTGAGTGCTAGACAGACTTGAAAAGCTTATCTAATGGTGATAACCAGTCATCCTACAGCTAAGCTACAGGCTGGGCTATTTACATACTAAGACAAAAGCTCCAAAAAGAGACACAACAGTCACATTGCCATGTGAAGCTGCTCACCCCCCTTGTGCCACTCTGAAATTTACCAGACTGTCTATTGACAGCCTGCCACAGCACATGCCTTTTTTAGATATCTGGTCACCACACTACTCTTGTATTTGAGGGAGACTGTAGGAATTATTCTGTATATGGTACTTACTGCTTACATAAGCAATAGTTACATCGCACCTACATACTTACCTTTTGTACTACTCAGTGACTAACTGAGTATTCTACAGGTGTTTAGCTTATTGCTAATATTAGTGACTAACTGAGTATTCTACACATTCCTGGACAAACAAAAGGTATAGCAGCTTGGCCAAAATGGGCTGATCTCCAATTGGAGATAAAGGAGTACTTCCAGATCAAGGTACTTGCTCATGAAAGCCTAAGGAAGCTGCAAGCCTTAAGGCAGGGCAGCAGGCCTATTGATTTGTTCATTCAGGAGTTTACCATCCTGACAAAAGAAGCACAGATAGAATGGGGCCATGCCATGGAGCTTCTAAAGAAGGCAGTCAATTACTGCATCTACTATCAAGCAAAGATGATGGGCAAGGAAACCGACTCCTTTAAAGAACTGTGCAACAACTACTGAGAAATTGGTAGAAACTTTGAATAGATTGTGGTTGAAAAAGGACCAACAACCTGTGCCCCTGCTTCTTCTTACCAATATTGTCCTCTGCTTCATGGATCTCTGTGGCCTTATGGCCAACAATGTTATTTGCCCCTGCCATGACCTCCTCTGAGTAACCATTTCCATTTTACTCCCACTGGTATGCAGCTGGGTAGAGGAGCCCCAATGGAAATAGATGCACAACAAGTGCAGCCATCATGGTCCAATATCTATACTTGCTATAGATGCAACAAGGTTGGTCATATATGGCCTGATTGCTTGCAGAATCCCAACAAGTAATGTTATGGTTTTTGTGACCTGGTGTCACCCGTGACCTTCCCACAATGCCTCAACGACATCTCCCCTCCAGTTATCCTCTCCCATGGCTTCCCCCCATTGTATTATGAGATCATATTGATGATCATGACTCACAGCTATTGCTTTCACCTAATGGACAATCCCTGGCCTTATGCCTCAGATGGGCTTTTACTTCAAGACTAGACATTCCCCCTGGATGATGAGTTCCCATTCATCACAAGGACTCCAGGACATCCCCTAGTGACTGGACATTCCCCTGGACATTATGTTTCCATGTAACACAAGGATTGGATCCTCCCTGGAGTTTCCCTGGATCTTCCCTGATCCTACTCTCCCCAGTTGGCTGTGGCTTATCGCCTCATAGATCCAAGATCATCTGAGATACAGCCTCTGGATTGTAGACTCCAATGCCTGCCCTCAACTGGACAGCCTTGTTAATCCTAGATCACCCAATCTATTGATCCTATTATACCCATTCTGGTTTCTCCCTAGATCATGTGCTACATATGTGACACAACATGTCTCTGACACAGTTATGCCTCCCCTGATGTTCTCTTACTATATCAGGCTATTTCCTTAGACTGGCCCTAAACCACTGTACTTAGTATAAGTATTCAAGCTGAGCTCAAATAGCTCTCTAACTTGAATCTACCCATTCATACCCTGGGTTTTCTACTCTGCAGGAGATTTCAATGAGACTCTCATTCCTTGGACATATGACTGTCCTTGTACTACTCGCTTCCACGCTTTTCTTACTCTCATCATCATTGCTGACATCAACCTTGACTTGGTCATTGTCAAGACCTCCTGTGAAGTAGCATCCCTGGTTGGAGTACCATTGTTGCAGGTAAAACCATAACAAGTAAGCTCCATGTCTGCCACAGGTATAGCAACAGTACTTCTGGGATTATGAGACAGGTGCATATGTGCCTGCTGTACCTTACCAGCTGCCTATATAGCATGCCCAGCACCAATTTGGTCGCCTGCTCCCACCCCCTCCTACATCTGCTTCCTCCACTTTGCCCACTCTGGTTGTTGCTCAACAAGCAGCAACACCAACCTTCTATTTGGCAGAAGCTGAAGCCTTTTACCAAGACAAGTTCAAGGTAGAAGCCAGGCAGAAGGTGGCCTTTTCTTTAAATTAAATGAGTCTGTGAACAAAGAGGGTGTTCATGGGCTGGACAATTTTTCTCCTTCAGTTTCTCTTTCTTCATGTAATATATCTACTGATTTTGTGGACTGCAATGAGCCTGATTTTCCTGTATGTACTATAGATGATCTTCTTGGCAATATATTTCCTCATTCTGAAAGGGTGACTCAATTGAGCATGGCACCAGAATTAAAACAAAGCGTGCTTAATTTCCTTGTTTGCCAAGTAAGAAACTCTCCTAAGTATAAATCCCTTACATCTCCTGACTCTATTTTTATTTGTGCAAGCACATTGTCATTCAGTGGCAAAATGTCACTTGAGACATGTGTGCTGAATTATAAAGATGGAAGTTGGCGATCTCAATCATTCAAGTCCCTTCTAGACTCAGGTGCCTCTCATACTTTCATCAACAAGGACTACATTTTATCTCATGGTATTCCTACTTATAGAATTGCTAACCCTATTTTGGGAAAAAATGCCAATGGCTCTAATGGAGCAATAGGCCAAGTAATCCATGCTGTCACTTTAATCATCAGGATTGCCAGCCACTATGAGGTCCTGGAAGCCTACATCTCTAAACTAGAAACTTACTGCCTCATTGTCAGCTATGATTGGTTGGCACAGCATAATCCTGTTATAGACTGGATATCCAAGACTATTTCCTTTCCTTGATGCATGCCCTATTGTTGTATTATGGATGATGGACCTTTTAATGAACCTATCAAACTTATTTATAACTGTAGTATAGAAGAAGGACTCAAGGAAAAAGTGCCCAAAACATACCATAACTTCCTTGATGTATTTTCCAAGAACAAATCTGAAAGAATGCCAGAATAAAAACCCTGGCATTATACAATAGATTTGAAAGCAAACTTTGCTCCCAAAAAGGGTAGAGTAATTCCCTTATTGGATGTGGAAATGGACAAAGTACACACATTCATCAGAAAAGAACTCAAGAAGGGCTACATTTGCCTGTTGAAGTCCCCTTAAACAGCACCTGTTTTCTTTATACCTAAAAAAAACAGAAAAAAGAGATTGATCATGGACTATCATTATTTAAATGAAGGAACTATTAAGAATGCCTATCATCTACCTCTTATTTTAATATTGATCAACTGCCTTAAGGGCACTGATATGTTTACAGCCCTTGATCTTTGATGGGGTTACAACAACCTTAGAATTAGGGGAGGTGACAAGTGAAAGGGAGCTTTCATTACTCCCATAGGCACCTATGAACCAACTGTTATGTATTTTGGGATAACTAACTCACCCCCTACTTTTCAGCAAATGATGAATGACATATTTAATGACATGTATGTGGTACTCATTATCTATATTGACAACTGTATGATATTTACTAAAGGTAAAACATATAAGGAGCATGAAGCAATAGTAAAGGAGGTGCTCTCATGGTTATGCCAAGGTGATCTTTACATAAAACCAGAAAAATGTAGTTTTTCAAAGGACAAAGTGGACTTTTTAGGCATAATTGTACCTAAAGAGGAAGTAGAAATGCAGGAAAAAAAGTTGTCAGGGGTATTGGACTGGCCAATTCCCACATGCCTCAAACAACTGCAGGGCTTCTTCAGACTATGCAATTATTATTGACAATTTATTGAAGGCTTCACAGGATCACATGCCCATTGAATGATCTCACAAAAAAGGATATTCTATTCAAATGGGAACCAAAGCACCAAATAGCCTTTGACACTTTTAAAGCCAAATTCAAAGTATCTCCCTTGCTGGCATATCCCAATAGAGACAAAGAAATGCATTTGGAAACAAATGCATCAGATATTGCCACAGGAGCAGTACTTTCAGTTAAGTGTGATGACAGTCTCTGGAGACCCTACACTTTCATCTCCCACTCTTTCAAGAGCACTGAGTGCAACTACCCTATCTATGACAAAGAACTCTTGGCAGTCATTCAAGCATTAGAAGAGTGGTGACACTATCTAATTGATAGGGAAGATTTCAAGATCTGGACAGACCACAAGAATTTTGAATACTGGAAGAAACCCCAGATCTTATCCAGTCACCAAGTTCAATGGCATGCACTGCTTCAAGAGTTTAATTACATCTTCATCTATAAACCTGGTACATCAAATGGCTGAGCAGACACTTTATC